>JABXWE010021016.1:0-16927 GCA_014611495.1 Limonius californicus | reverse complement strand
ACTATACTTTCTCTACGACTATTTCATAGGAAGTTACAAAGTTTGGTCTGAATCAGTATTATAAAAATTTTGCTTTAGATGAACGTATATCGGTTCACTAGCCACAACGATTTTATGCCGTGTGTACTATTTCTGCGATTTCCTCGGCAGTAAATTACACGTCGTTTTCGCGGTTTCCGTTATTTCTGGTGCCAAACACATCTCAGCGTTTTCGCTGTCTGAAGTATTCATACCTACATAGTTCTTACTGTTTTTACGAATACGAAAATTTAAAACTGTTTTTGACAGTTACTTCAAAAACAAGTGGGAGATCCAAGCGCTAACATGCCACGCCCATTGGATTCTGATTCATTATTCCACCGTTTTTTACAGAATCCAACGGCAATGGAGAATATCTATCATTCTTCAACTAAAAAGGTATATGTAACGAATACATTATATTATAGTCGTAGAGAAAATTAATACAGGGTGGGGCAGAATGATCTCCCTAGTTTCAACCAATTACTGAAGGGTACCCAGGTCCCAGAGCAGGTAGAAGGGTGGGAGAGGTGCGGTTAGGTCGGGACAACAACGCCATTTTCAGTAGTCACCATGCCGTGGTCGGGAGAGCAACGCGGTTTTCTTGTTGAGACATTTTTAAAAACGGGGAAAGTGTGGCAGCGACGCAGAGAGCCTTTCGCAGGCCGTTCGGTTTAGCTCGTCATGACAGAGTTCCTGACCCTAAAACCATTCGGAAATGGATCGGTAATGTAAGGGAGACGGGATCGGCGCTTTGTAAAAAACGAGTTGGGCGATCCAAGAGTGTGAGAACACCCGAAAACATCGCGGCAGTTAGAGCGTCTATTGAATACTCTCCGAAGCGCTCTGCGCGGAAACATGCCGCTGCCCTTGGGTTTTCGTCCAGAACAGTACAGCGAATTTTACACACAGACCTTATGTTACACCCCTATAAGATGACGATTGCCCAGGAATTGAGCCCACAAGACTACGTGAGACGTACAGATGTTTGCAATGCAATCCTGACAGCTGTAACCCCCGGCGCTATTGTGTGGACTAGCGACGAAGCGCATTTCCACCTTTCTGGCACAGTAAACAAACAAAACTTCCGTTACTGGGTAAGTGGAAACAGTAGGGAACTTCACCAAAGGCCACTTCACAGCCGTAAAGTGACAGTTTGGTGCGCTGCGTCCTCTATAGGCATTACATGGCCTTATTTTTTTGAAAAGGAAGGCTCAACTGTGACAGTCAATTCAGCTCGCTATTGCGAGAATTTTATACGGCCCAAAATGGAAGAATATGACCGGGAACATGATGCAGAAGCCTTCTGGTTTCAGCAAGATGGAGCAATGGCCCATACTGCCCGTCGTTCACATGAACTTCTGCAGGAGATGTTTACCGGCCGCCTAATCTCGTTGCGAGATGTTCCATGGCCCCGTAAATCCCTTACAATTTTTTTCTGTGGGGATACCTCAAACGTGAGGTTTACAAAGCTCGACCTCGAACTCTGGAAGCTTTGAAGGATGCAAGTGAGGATGCAATCGCCGGAATCCCTCAAGATATGCTGGCGAGTGGCCGAAAACTTCATGGAACGCCTCAACATGTCCACTTGGACGACATAATTTTCAGAACACAATGGAAATATAATGGCATAGTATGTACTTTCAGAAAATAAACACCTTTTTTTTTGTATCTTTTACCGTTTATTCACAATTCACCTGACAAATCAGGGAGGTCATTTTGCCCTACCCTGTGATTAAAATAAAAAAATAAAAATCAAATAACACATGGATCGAATTTTGTGCCGGTGTTGTAATGCTCTTTTTTTTTTAATTTTCCATATCTCTTCCCTGTTTCTCGATCCAAGGCTTTTTCAAAGATCTATGAGGCATATGTGTATGTTTCCTTGCTTCTCCGATTATTTTTTCTCTGCTTTGGTGCAAATAAAGATGGCATCCGGGACCCCTCTGTTTGTTCTAAATCTGTATTGGATATCTTTTAGTGTTCCTTTACTTCTGTCCTTATTCTTTGATCTAAAATTTTTGCAAACGCTTTTGCTACTGTAGTGAGTAATGTGATTCCCCTGTAATTTTGGCATTCTTTTGTGTCTTTTTTTTGAAAATTTGAATTATTATTCCCATCTGCCAATTCCCTGGAGCTAATCCTGTTCTTATTACTTAATTAAAGATGTCTCTAGTTAGTTTCATTGTTTCTTCTATTGGTGCTTTCAGCATTTCTGCAGTGATTTGGTAATGTCCAAAAGCTTGGCCCGCCTTTGTTTTTCCTTTTGATTGCTTCTTTTACTTCTTCTAGTTCCTGCTTTTCTTCCGTGTCCAATACTTTACTTCCTTTACACAATAAATGCACTTAATCACTCCAACATCTAAAAGTTTAATGTTTGATTGTTTGAGGGCCGTATTTTTATTTCTTTCATTGACAGTCATTTTATAATTTAAAATATTTTATGTGCGTCTGTTGTACTAAAGGTGGGAATTACCACCAAAAGAATTTAATATTCCTAGAACAAGATTCTAAAATTGCAACTACACAAAACGAAAGTTTATACCACATTAATCGTTTATGCACAAACAAGGAATGTTTTATTATAATTTACATAATTAATCACAGAAACTTACATCAAGATATATACTGTAAAATAAATAATTCTGCTTCTTATGGAGTAGGTCATTAAATATAAATCAGCACTTGCAAACATAAATAAAAATCTAATAAAAATAAAGTAATATCACCAATACGTTTACTCGTAGATATATAACATCTACACATTAAAGACATCACGTTGCCACATAATGTCAACCACTTCATATTCTTCAACCGCATGGGTTCATTAGCTATTTTGGCACGAGAATTTCATCGGGGCGTACCCTGGGCAGGAGCACTGGTGCGAGACGGTAAATGGCAGTTTGGATTTTGGTAGCACACTGCACTTGCATGGCCTGATCTTCCCGACGTCAGTGGCTCACCATCTTCCCAGTTATCCTTTAAAGGATTATAGACTTCCACGGTCGAGAGAAAATTCTGACCGTCATACCCACCTTCAATAATAATATTGAATATTTATGGAGTTTATCAATGTAATTATGTATTTTCATTTTATTCTAACTAAGGCAAGGGATAGTAGATCAACCCTCCCTATGGGGGGAGGCCCTTGCCTGGCAACGAGATGTTGCGGATTAATAAAACAACAACAATTGACACTTACCCATAGCATAAATTTTACAATCTAATACGGTCACACTGAGAGCACTTCTTGCTATTTTCATACTTGCGATGAATTCCCATGTATTTTTCTCTGTGTCATATCGTTCCACGGTGTTTAACTGTCTGGTGCCGTCATAACCACCAATTACATAAATATACTGATTTATAGCTGCTACACCTACAAGAATTGACCTATTTATTAAAAATTCAATTTATTATACATAAAATTTGAAATCTGATGCTCACAATTACAATCTTAGAAACGGTAAAAAATCAATTTTGATCAATGAAAAAATGAGGTTCTTTCGAGAAAATGCAAGGCCTACTTGTTATAAGTGGAAAATTACTATGACACGACACAGAATTTGGTTTAGAATCGGCGTCATATCGATGCACAAATGAGCAATTTTTAGTTTTCATCATCCATCACAGAAGGCAGAGGTAAATGTTTTACCACATGTTTACTCTGCCGCGCCGACGTTAACCAAGGCCACATTTAATGTAACTTACAAACACCAAAACAACGTACCCAAAAATATAGAAAAATAATACAAACCAAGACGCCAATAAATTGACAACATTCGAGGTTATGTAAACAACTGTAAACAATTAATATATTAAACCTTGATAGAATTCTGCATTATCCACAATCAGATGATTATTTTGACAGTTATCTCATACAAGTAAATGTCATTTTGACCTATTTCTGCCTGTGAGCTTGCAGAACACATAGAATTTCATATAAATGCTGATCAGAATTTTGTACAAAAATTATTCACAAAATCTTGTACAAAATTCTGCAAAACATGCGACAGGAATCACAATTTCGTGAGAAATTCTGTCTGTCAGCATGCGCAAATAGGTTAAAATTACGTTGACATCTATGAGGGAACTGTCAAAACAATCACGTGACTGTGGATAATGTAGAATTCTATCAAGGTTTCATAATATTAGTGCGAAATGAGAAAGTAAGGTTAGCTTGGACGCGGCGAGATAAACATTAAGACATTTATATCCCTCTGTCCTTTGTGGTCATTGATAAACACTAAAAATTGCTTGTTTGCGCGTCGATAGGGCGCCGATTCTGCAGATTTTTGTAATAAAATGTGTACATTTAAATACAAAAAAAAAACTGGGTTAGTAATATTTTATTTAGTAAATATGGCTTTGTGCAGTTGACATCAGTTATTGTTACCCGTCATCTATTGTCGGTAAAATTAAAACTGTTTCACAGTTGAACGGATGCTTAAAGAGGGAATGTAATCACTACAAGGATATAATTTTAAAATTTCATAAATTCTATGCAAAGAAAGCTTCAAAAGTCCTAAATAAAAATGGTAGGGCCTACAATATATTAGTATTCCCATTAAATTAAAATGATTAAATAAGAGTATTTGTGTCGTTGTAATACAAACATTATTACAATGAAACACCAGTAAAGTTATTTAATTTTGTTACATTTGAAACAATTTTAGAACAAAATTGAACGCATTTGAGAAAGACTCGACATAAAAAGTGCTTACAACGCTAAATTTGTAATTTGTAAATATATAAAATATGTTCTGATAAAAAAGCAAGCTATAGTAAATTCAGTAGAAAAAGTTCACTAAAAGATCAAACACCTTCAATTTGAAAAAAGAATATAGATTATCATTTCTCATTCTGTCCCATTATACAGGGAATTTTTCTTTTTAGTTTACATTGCCTATGTATACTTTTAGAAAGAACGCGTCAATTACGCCTATTGTGTAGGCAACCAACTATACCGACTAAACGTCACGGTAGTTGTGAATTATTTGAGTATGAAGGTTATGCTGATGCAGTGTTTATATTAAATAAGCATTACACCCTGTATATAGGACGCAAATGATGACTTATTTGTTAAATACAAAAAATCGACAGGGTGATGTTTCTGTAAGGTCTGTTAACATTGTACTTCCTTTGTACAACAGAAATACATCAGCGGCAAGGTGGTGTAATGGTTATCATAGGTGCCTTCCAAGCAGTTGGTCCGGGTTCGATTCCCAGCCATCGCAGACTTTTTTTAATTATTATTTTTTGTTATAACTATTAATTATGATTTCTTCAACGGGGAATAAAATATTTAATTTCATTTCTTCGGTTAAAACGTGATTACTTTTAGTTTTTATTTTATGGGAATTTATTACGCATCCCTCTGATTTAAATTATCTAACAATTGTTTGCATGGTTCGAACACAAGGAATCTGGATATTTTACTGAAAATAAGTCTCTCACAGTTCTTAAGCTGTTACCATTCTGATATCACATTAGAATTTCCACTTTTTCGTCTTTACTGTATGTACATGGTTGTATAAAAAACGCAAGAAGACACTAAATAAAGACTAATTGTATTTTTTAACCTTAAATTAATTTGATTGTTTTGGCCACAGCATGCTTTAGTTGTCGGTATAGTTGGTTGCCTACACAATAGGCGAATTTGACGCGTTTCTTTTAAAAATATACATAGGCAATGTACACTAAAAAGAAAAATTCCCTGTATAAATGGAAATATAAACACGCCTTTAAGGTTTGGTAACATTTCAGGTTAAATAAGAACAACAAATAATAAATTCCATTTATGCAACAAAGGATGCACTTGCATAAACAACAACAGAACAAATTTTTTTCATTTGTTTTGCTAGTATGTTGCATTAACATTGAAAAAAGCAGATAAAATAGCTTTCCAAATACGAAATTTTCATATGGTTAGTTTAAAAAAAGATTAAGTTTGGTAAGTGAAAATTTGAGTGATATTTTCAAACAAATTTATTATTTTCCTCATCAAAAATTTATGTTTTGGAACACTTATTTTTTCTTTCCAATAAAATACAGTTAAATTCAGAATTTTACAAATATTTTCAACACGTAATCAAGCGGTCCTGCAGCCACACTGATAAAAATCAAATAGATGGGTAATAAGTAAAAGCATTGTACCGGTTTTAGTAGCTTTTTGTAGGTAAAAAACCCATATGTAGTTAGTTATTGATAATATTGTTTTGACTTATTAACTCATGTGAATTTCAAATTAACAACAATTAACAAATAGCTGGCATTCAGTACAGAAAATCAGAAAAATCAAGAACTGAAGCTTGCTTTGAATTACATTATGGGACTGAGAAAAATTAAATTTCCAAAGAGATCTAATTAAAAATAATCTTTTTATCTAATGTAAGTCAAAAACTAAAAGTGATTCTTTGCAAACTCTACACCTAATTGTTTAAGTACCTTTAACTGCAATAAATTTTACATAGTCAGAATGCTTGTTTTCCCTTTTAACAAAAACACTTCAAATTAAAAAAAAATATTTTTAACACTACACAGAGGATCTGACAATAAACAATGAAATGTATTATGGTTGCTACAAAACCAAAAAACAAAAGATAGATCATTCATTTGTTTTTCCAACACTTGTCAGACTACCCTATATTTGAATAACATAACATTATCGAAAAGAGGAAAAAAAAAACTTTTTCAAAGACTAAATTCTGATGTGAGCTACAATTAAATCAATATAATTTATGTAGTACCTCAAAAACTTTAAAAAATAAAATTTCACCTAATTAATGCAGCCCCAAATTACTTATTTCTTGGATTATACACATTCAAGTTATTTAAAAAAATGACAATTTTTTCTTTCTTTTTATATTAAACAAGCTATGAGTTATTTCAGAATCAATAAATTAGTTTTAAAAACGCAAATTTTTTTGGCAATCATACATTCTACTATTTGCCGGATTCAATTAATAAACATCAAATTTCATTCCACATGGTTCACAAATAATTCAATTCAAGTACCTGCTCCGCTCCGTTGCGTGTGCATCGAACTAACCATGGTCCATTCATTGTTTTCTGGATGATAGCATTCAACAGTATTGAGCCTATTGACGCCATCAAAGCCTCCAATAGCATACAATAGCCTATTCACTACAGCCACGCCCACTGCCAATCGTTTCGTATGCATCGACTTTATATTTGTCCACCTGTCCTGTTCCGGATCGTAACTGAAATCACAAAACAACAGCTGTTTACGATTATGGAATGAGAATTCGGTCGATGATGCTCACCATTCAACACTACTGTGGTATTTGTTACCCTCACTGCCGCCCACGGCATACAGCAGACCGTCCATTACCGCAACGCCGACTCTGTTTCTAGGTACAGACATGGGGCTGCACGGCCGCCATTGATCTTTGAGCGGATTATACTTATCTACCCAATCAGAGTCATAGCTATTGCCTTGGGTGTTGTTTCTACCTCCCACTGCATAAAATGAACCCTGAATAAGGTGTTAACTCATGAAATGAAAACCTACTCCTACTGCACCATCTGCATAGACAAGTTTAAACCTGATATGACTGTCAGATTTAAGAAAAGCCAGTCATATCAGACTTTACAAGATGACTTGATGTTACAAGTACCTTCAAGAATGCACCGCCAAGTCCAGATCTAGGTACAGTCAGGCTGTCGAGAGTGTGCCACGTTTTGTCATCCACATTGTAACCTTCTAGTACGTTCAGAGAATGCCTAAAGTAACCGCCAGCTACGTATATTATCCTAGGAGTGTTTGGAGTTCTTTCCTTTACTGCTGACTTTTTATGTAAAGTTAAATCCTACAAAATTACATGAACACCAATCAACTATTAGTTCTACACATTTAAAATTTATTTGAAATTAGCAGCATTAAGCTCTACACTATCAGTTTTTTTAAATTATCCCACTGATTCGTATGCAAAACTGTTGCTACCAACAATATTTTACATAACCTATTTTTTGTTTACATTTTCCTGCTAAAAGCAAATTTTAATTTCAAAATACTTCAAGTTTCGTAAGGTAAGTGGATATACTAAGCCTTTGCTTTTCCCTGAACTTACACTGGCGACATAACCTAATTGTAATTTTAAAACGATCCATATTTCTTGACATGATACCACCTAGCCTTTATTTTACCTGATTTTTTAAAACTATTTTTGTTTGGTTTTTAACTGGCTTGACCTCAGCGAGATTCAAACCCGAAACTTGACAAAAATTATTTACGCCATGCAACATAACCTAATTTTTTTGACATTTGTGTCAAATTTCGTGGGTAGCCAACTCAAATTTTAATATAAAATAAATATCTTTTAAATGTAGTTGGCAATGAAATTCTCTGTTGGTAACATTACATTAGAATAAAAATTAGGTTGGTAGTAGAGATATTAAAAGTAAGAGAGGTTATGTTGTGTTTTGATAAAATGTGCTTTTAGTTATTTTGTAGTTATTGACGGTAAAATAAACGTAATAAACAAACGTGGCTTGCTCAATCAACAGTAAACAAAATAAGAAAGCAATATTAAATGCAATTAGGCAGCCTTTGCTTTTCTGTAAATTTTCTAACCATCTTTACTACCAGTTCTAGCTATGTAACATAACCTTACTCCATTTTGACATTTGTTTCACCAATTTTCCATGACTCAATTTTAATTTTAGTACAATTCATGGAGCTATTTATATTTAACCCACTTTTCTTGATTTTTATCATGTTATTTTAGAAAAATATCCTAAGCAAAAATCCAAGAACTTACCTTAAATATTCTAGCTAAATATTCTCTACATGCAGGAGTCTTTTTTAAAACATCACAATTTGTCATTTGGTCATTAAGGAACTTTGGAGTAAGAAACTGACATCGAACGGCACTCAGTATGTGCTCCATTTTCGTGTGCCTGTTGTCTTCATCGTACTTAACCCACTTTAATACAGCATTATAGACTTCTTTCTCGTCTTGTACATTTAGTTCATCTTTTTTAATTAAGGTAATTAATTGTAAACCACTAAGTTGAAGAAATTCTTCTTCTTGGCAGATCTGAAAATCATAAATTACCTTTAAAATGAAGAAAAAGATTAGATTTGCTTTCTGCGCTCACCTGACTAAAGTGTCGTTCTATGTACTGATTAGCTTTCTTACATAATTCATTACAACCGTGCTGTTCAGCAAAATTTGCAATACCTATCGCATTACTAGGATCTAATTGTCGTTCAAGGAAATCACAGCAAGCTTGAATTACATTTGTTACCTATAACAAAAAAATACTTAAATAACACCAATAAACAATTTGAACACGTTATAATTCACTACTTACTTACTTACAAGTAAACATAATAGGGAAATGGGTATAAAGACATATTTTGAAGGTTATGTTGTACAAAGCTTTGAATGACAGGTGCCAAACAAATGACCTAACCTAACTTTATTTTTACAAATTTGTATTTCTTATTCGGTTTTTATTGGTGTGAAATGTGTGATTGTACTTTCAGAAAATTTACAGATGTGTAAGTTTTGCAAACAAATAATAGAAGCACTCCAATTACATGTAGTGAAATTGGGTGGATCTTTATGATGCAGTTTTTATGCATTAATAAAAAAAAACACTGGTGTAAATGTTCTATCAATATGATATGAGGGAAATAATTTATTGATGTAATAATAATGAAATAAATTAGAATTTACTGCAAGCACAATTATGGAAATCGTAACAACATATAAAGTACCTTTTAAATTCTTTATGGTGGCTCAATTAAAAGTTGTATTTAGAAAAACGACAAATTGAGTTACCTGATCAGCATAAGAGTTTCATACTAGGAAAACCCGTGTATTATTATTAGATGTAGTAGTATTATCCTGATTAAAACTAACCTAAAAATTTATACTAATTAAAAACTGCGTTTAGAGGTATGGATTGGAGTTTTTCTAAGAATATTTCCAAAGGGATAATTGATGTGTTGTTATGAAAACAATAAATTGTCTATAAATCTCTGTCAACAAGCTGTATATTCGTTCTCTACCAGCCACATTAAATATTACTTTGTATTAGATAGAAAGTAATGTCTATAGAGGTATATTTTTGTTGTTCTGTTGTAGTACATAAGTTTACATGACGGAAGTAAAACTGACCAGTGATCTACAGCTATTGTAGTGTATAGAAGCTTGCTTGCTTGCTTGCTTGCTTTGAAAGAGCGAGATCGAGGACGCGGTTTTCCAAGCATCTCTAAGCACTTAGGCCACATTTGGCCCATTGTACACCCTAACTAAGAATTTTGCCTATCTGGGGTAATTCCAACCTCAGTAGTGATTTTTAACGTGTTACACATCGCAGTGGCACGGGACCTACGGCTTTACTTCTTATCCGACAGAAGGCGCATTTTCAGATTTTTCCCCGCTAGAAAAATCTCGCCGACCTCAGCCAGGTTTGAACCCGCGTCCCTCGGATCAAACCAACTGTAGGTCGGCCTGGATTTAAAACGTCTTTTTTATATTCTTCCTTCCAATGCCTGAATGGCCTCTCTAACAAGCTGCACACTATGTCATTAACAGGATTCATAGTTCTCCTGGTAATTATCTACGTATAAAATGAAACTTTCCAAAACAGAAGCACACACGATATGAGTACAAACGCACAACGCAATCAACAATAGTAATAGTTACCAATTAACTATAATTCATAGACGAACGAATAAATTAAAAAACCGCAATATGAAGTTCTGCGAGTCAACTCCTCACTTGCGCGTTCTACCGTGAACCAATTGTAGATATTGACGTAGGCATTACCATGGCAACGGAGTTATAAGTGCAGAGTTAAAATACGTTTGAGGCCGACTCTTCACTACAATTGCTCGAGTGTTGTAGGTAAGGTTGACGCTCGACGGACTACTGAATTTAAAATTTATTTTTTTTTTGTTTTCACTAAGCTTATTGTATCCACGCGTATGTATGCCATAAATAAACAACCCCTAATAGGTGCAACAACTTCTTGTTTCTATAGACAGTTCTAATAAAATTGTAACAAATATTCAAGGTTTATTTACCTGAAACATGGTAGCCGCAGGCAATAATTGGCACACAGTATTTTCAGTAACTCTTATACGTCCAGTGTACATAAACTGTATAAGACGAGCCATTGCCGTAGCAGATACTCCTTGCAACCTAACGCGATTCATTTCGCATTCTCGAAGCCCTCCGGTGAACATTGCCTTGAAATAAGGGCTAGCAGCAGCCAAGACAACTCTATGGGCGTGGAAGAGTTCGGTTCCGACTTCTAACACCACATCGGTCAGCATGTGGTGCCCCCGCATCATGTCCATAGCCTGCAAAAATAAATTGCATTGTGTAAAAATGATTTCAATCGCCTTGGGCTACCTACTACATGGTCCATTTTCATGAACAAGTTTTAAAAATGTATGGCAATTTTTTGAATTGCTAAATGTTCACAACACAAGCACCGATCAGCAACTGTAAGCTGCCGATAGGGACTGTAAACCCGTGTGAATATAGGTTTACAGTTTTTTATCTTATCATCATCATCTGACGCAATAAAATATTACAATTTGTGTGAAGGTACAGGATGAACGAAGCAATTTTAGTGATACAGCACAAAATGCTTGTTTTTTTTTGCCGAGATGTGTTTGCAATGATATGGGGCGACACCAGTTCAAAGTACAATTATTATGATCCTTAGTGATACAGATACAATTAATATAATCCTGTAGAGATACAGAGAAATTAATTTATCATCATAACGGAAGAAAGCTTTAGTTTCTTTACAATTTGTATGTATTTCTGAAAGCACGATTATTTTCATTTTCGGTAAACGTCAGTAAATATTGGAAGTGCGGATGATATGTTGGCGCAAGTTTTATTCTAGATAAAAAACTATTGCTATCATAAACTTCTAAAATAGGCTTGTTTCAAACTTACAAAAACTAGAAATAAAAATTGCTTACAGTAGAGTTAAGGGCTTGTAAAAGTTATTCAGCACTGATTAAAACGCTTTAATAACGATTTTAAAGCGACATCAATGTAAGTAAATGTTTTCAGTTTCTTCCTTGTAATGTATTTTAAGTTTTATTAAAAAGTAAGAAAGAGTGAACGTTAAGCTACGCAAAAAATGTTATTTCCAATAAACTACAAATGCAGAAATGTCATACACTCTTCAGAGGAAAAGTTTATAGAATAATTTTTCATCGCAACTAATCTACGGAAGTGTTATCTAGTATCTACAAATATGATAACAGTGACTTGCATATTATTATTTGTTCCGTCATTATTTTTCTCACTTTTTTGTGGATCATTGAAATTAAACAAAGCATGTAAACAGAAAACAATAATGAAAATCATATTTGTGAAAAGTGATTACTTAATGTTGGCGTACTTGTAATATCAAGACAGACATCACAAAATCATCTAATCGATCTCATATTCCACAAACACCTATAAAGACATGGATGTCTCTTTTAATGTTTTATAGTACGTCCCTTATGCATTTTCGGCTTTTGAAAATCTGAAATTATGTAGGGCCATGCTTCATTTAGCAGAGGTTTTTATAACCTAAAGAACCCCCCCCTTTGTTCACAGACGATTAGGTTGGACATTTACATTTGACAACATGGCCTGTTTGTACTTTGCATTAACGTCTCTAAAACGACCAGAGGAAAATAAATTAAAGATTTGCTAAAAATGTTTCGGGTTTGGAACTGTGGATCACTCCAACCACCGATAATAAGAAATTAACAAAAGGATTTATATTTCATTTAAGGTCCATATCCAGTAGCGGCTCGCGGGTAAAAAATAGGTGAAGTGCTATTATAATAACCCTAATAATAACAAATAGCAAAAATTTGCTGAGTCACTGCTTTCGTCGTGTCCGCGGAACGCTAATTCTTGCTTGCTTAAATACAAAACTCTGGCGATAACTGTTTGGAGAAAAAGCCTATTTAATCGAACATTTTCATTAAAATTGTGTGCTTCAAAAAGTCTCGCGTTTTCTTTTAAAGCATCGCCTATGGTGTATTGATTTTCCTCAAAATTCTTTAACTTCAATGCACATATTAAATGATCTTTAGAATCGGCATGTTTATGTAACGCCTTTGTAATATTTAACAGATCTGCAAATCCCTCCCTGTTCCAGACAGACTGTTTTGTACAAAAGAGCAAGCAAGGCCAACAAAATAATTTTTGTAGTATTGGGCTGCTACATAATCATTTGTATTCGGTGAACCAGGAAATTTCAAACTTAAGATTATATGATTTTCCACTACCTTTTAAGTATTTTTTCGCGGAAATTGTCAAACCAACTGTAGGTCGCCCTTGATTTAAAAAGTCTTTCTTATCTTCTTCCTTCCAATGCCTGAATGGCGTCTCTAACAAGCTGCACACTATGTCATTAATAGGATTCATAGTTCTACTGGTAATTATCTACGTATAAAGGTAAACTTTCCAAAACAGAAGCACACACGATACGAGTACAAACGCACAACACAATCAACAATAGTAATAGTTACCAATTAACTATAATTCATAAACGAACGAATAAAATAAAAAACCGCAATATGAAGTTCTGCGGTTGCTTGCGAGTGAAAACTTCACTTGCGCATTACACCGCGAACCAATTCTCGATAGTGACGTAGGCGCTACTATGGCAACGGAGGTATAAGTGCAGAGTTAAAATACGTTTGAGGCTGACTCTTCACTACAATTGCTGGAGTGTTGTAGGTAAGGCTTTTTATGGTCGACGCGCTGATGGACTGCATTTAAAATTTAAATTTTTGTTTGTTTTCACTAAGCTTATTGTATCTGCGAGTATGTATGCCACAAATAAACGACTCCTAATAGTTTTAATGGCGATAAATAATTTGTTATGTAATTTAAATACATATTCGCAATTGAATGAACATTTTAGGTGAAGAGGCACTTCACCTACTTCACTTGGCGAGCCGTCACTGTGACCATATCCATATCTAATGTGACACTAATAATTAGAATCTTACCTTCATGGCTTCCTTGATATAATCAAACATCATAAAGCTCATGTCTCCCAGATCTGAATTACTGCCGCCACTGGACCGCTGTTGACTAGTTTTTCGGGAGTAGCAGGAGTCCCATCCACCATTGGTGTAGCTGTAGCTGCATTCCTCATCGCCATCCATACTGCAATAAATAAGAATTAATTACAATTTTACATTTTAATTGGATATGTTATAAGGAAATTACAGCAATGTGATACACTTTGTAAGGCTCTGATAACAACATTGTAAGGCTGTGATACGAGCCACTGCATGTCAGGAATCGGGGTCATCGCTAGCTTTGATAAAACAAATTATGGGGAAAATTAGTCGTAGAGTAGAGCATGTTTTCTTTAGCAATGGTGGAAATTAGTTTACCAAGCATAATAATACAATTTCATTAATTGGTTCCAATGAGCGTGTAGAAACGATTACGAAAATAAATTTCAAGCTGTAGATTATCTCTTATCGTAAACATGAACTGTGTGTTTGTTAGAGAATGACTAGACAAATTCTGATACATTGCGTTGTTTACAAACAAGGCTGCATATTATTTATAGCTAACTTATATTAGCAACAATTCCCATTAGTGAGAAGTATTATAGGAACACGCTAACGTGAAACTTTTATAAAAGAATGCAATTCGGATGCTAACCAATGATGCAGTTGTTAACTAGCATTACCTTCCATTATTTAGATTAGTCTTATGTTTACGAATGGAACTAATAAGAAAAAACGCTGTAATTTCCATTTGGCAAGCGCATGACTATTTGTTCTATTTTATATAAGGTGAATGTTAATTTAATACCACGACACAGCAAATATTTAACCATTAATGGCGCGTCCGCCAATTATTGCCGGAAAAACGTTTCAGAATAATCGAGTTGCTAGTGAAGTCCCTTGACTGTATCTTCCTGGATCTACATCACTGGGATTTTATCTCATGGACAGAACTGAGGAAAACGTTAATATGACCGTAAAATGATCGTAATTCGTGGGACACGTAAATAATATTAATAATGTGCCTATAAAAATAAAACGTTTAGATCTGTTCGATAAGTAAAACGGAAATTTTTCATGAAATCAAGGGAAAACCGAGGTATAAACAGTTACCGAACAGTGTTAATGTTAAATATGACATTTAATATTACAGAAGCGTTTCATCACACTGAAAACAATTGTATATTATGTTGCAGAAGATTCTTCACACTGTTTTTACACAGCGCTATTTTTGGCGGTCCTATTTCTGGGGCACCATTCAATCTTCTATCATTCAACAGAGTGACCTATTGATAATGCAAACAGCAAATTATACAAAGGATGTTCAAATAGATTAACGCAATTCATAAAATAACTTTTTGGTTGTCAAAAGAGGCGTACATGTTTTGATTACCCTGTACAGAGCCGTTTAAGATTGTCTGGCATTTGTTCATTATTGTCCTAATAACGGAAATTGGCAGAAATTACAAATGCGCCTATATATACTACATACACATTTATATCTTCAAATATCTGTAAATATTTTTCTGCATGAGTTTTATTTTTTCTTGCGGGGTCTTGTGAGATCTCGATAAAATTAAAGTTCAGCAAGCTAAGCACGTATAAATGAAACTGACCAAAAACTAAGCTCGTTTTGGGTATTTTAATGGATGTTTACCTGATTACAAAAACCTACAATCTTTAGTGTCATCAACCACAAAAAAATCACGTACTTGTGTTTATTACAATTATCTATTTCTAAATTTATTGGATTATTTAAAAAATTCGTAGTCAAAAATTGCCTTGCGAAAGTTCTAATGAAAACAATTTATCGGTGACTTTTAGAGATGCTAAGAAGAAGAATTCGTTTGGCCGTAGTAGAACTAGGCGTCAGAGTTTCAATTCGCGCCAGCGCCTCTGACGTGATCTAACCACTACAACGTAATGGTAGCCGGGACCGACAGCTTTTACGTGCTCTCCGAAGCACGGCCAACCGCTATTCTTGTACCACTAACCGGGCCACCCATTTTAGTACTGCGTTGTTTAACCTTGGTGACCGTTTCACCAGTACTACTAGCGTTACCTATGAGACCAACTAAGAAGAAGATATAAACTAGCAAAAATTTATGTCCCGCGAATTTATAAAGAAACATTAAACTTATGTACGAGGTTTGTAAATTAAGTAATGAGACTGGTAACGTAGCGTTCGATCTGGCAACACTGAGGACGGGGGAGTGGAAGGGGCGGCAGGTGAACATGTGACGCCTTCAATCCGAGTTTGAACTCGCTAGAGTCATTTGGTTGTCCATAGCGATTTTTTTCGTGAAACAGTTTCTTCTAGTGCGTTCTGAAAACGAGTGACGTCAATTTCGAGCAACGGTGTACTATCAGGTTTTGCTTCAGACTTTAGCACAGTGCAACGGAAACTTTTGCAAAACTTCGGCAGGTCTAAGGAGACAGTGTTTTGTCAAGGGCCCAGGTTTTTCGGTGGTTTAAGGCATTTTCAGAAGGAAGAGAGTCGATTGAAGATGAACCTCGGAGCGGAAGGCCTTCATTTTCAAGAACTGATGAAAATGTCGACAGAGTCCGGGATCTTGTGCGTTCAGATAGTCGATTGACAGTCAGAATGATCGGGGAAGAGTTGAATTTGACTCGCACCACCATTCATCAGATTTTGAGCAATGAATTAGGGATAAGAAAAATCTGCGCAAAAATGGTTCCGAAAAACCTTTCGCAGGACCAAAAGGACATCAGGAGGGAAAGGTGCCTTGATTTTTTGGAATCGATTGAAAAAGATCTCCTTTGTTTACAACGTGTTATTACTGATGACGAGTATTGGGTGTTTGAGTATGACCCGGAAACCAAAAGCCAGAGCATGGAATGGCACACTTCAAC
>JABXWE010021014.1:0-25796 GCA_014611495.1 Limonius californicus | reverse complement strand
AAATATCTTGCGTGCGCGCAAAAATTCTCAAGTCAGCACGCACCTTAAAAATAATTGTATTTACGGGCACAACCAAAACCTTCCTTAAACTTGTCCAAACTGACCACACAGGTTCCTTGATGAAATCGCAGAAACCGACAAGCGAAGGGACGTGTTATTGCGTACGCAATTTCGGGTTGGTCCTGATTAGAGCAATTTTACGCAAATATCTTGCGTGCGCGCAAAAATTCTCAAGTCAGCACGCACCTTAAAAATAATTGTATTTACGGGCACAACCAAAACCTTCCTTAAACTTGTCCAAACTGACCACACAGGTTCCTTGATGAAATCGCAGAAACCGACAAGCGAAGGGACGTGTTATTGCGTACGCAATTTCGGGTTGGTCCTGATTAGAGCAATTTTACGCAAATATCTTGCGTGCGCGCAAAAATTCTCAAGTCAGCACGCACCTTAAAAATAATTGTATTTACGGGCACAACCAAAACCTTCCTTAAACTTGTCCAAACTGACCACACAGGTTCCTTGATGAAATCGCAGAAACCGACAAGCGAAGGGACGTGTTATTGCGTACGCAATTTCGGGTTGGTCCTGATTAGAGCAATTTTACGCAAATATCTTGCGTGCGCGCAAAAATTCTCAAGTCAGCACGCACCTTAAAAATAATTGTATTTACGGGCACAACCAAAACCTTCCTTAAACTTGTCCAAACTGACCACACAGGTTCCTTGATGAAATCGCAGAAACCGACAAGCGAAGGGACGTGTTATTGCGTACGCAATTTCGGGTTGGTCCTGATTAGAGCAATTTTACGCAAATATCTTGCGTGCACGCAAAAATGCTCAAGTCAGTACGCACATTCAAAATAATTATATTTACGGGCACAACCAAAACCTTGCTTAAACTTGTCCAAACTGACCACACAGGTTCTTTGATGCAATCGCAGAAACCGACAAGCGACGGAACGTGATATTGCGTACACAATTTCGGGTTGGTCCTGATTAGAGCAATTTTACGCGATAAGCGTGGGTGCGGTGCTCAAGTCAGTACGCACCTTAATAAACATGAAATATGTGCGTGTACTACATTGTAAACACAGCTGATTCGACTTGCGTTGGACATTTTGGTCGCATGAGGGTAAACATTCTTGTGGGGCCAAATCTTTATTCCAACCATGAATGCGAACCATATTTATTAAAACAACTGAACAACTCAAGAACTGTAAATAATTAATATATCTAGAGTAGTAATAAAACCTCATTCATTCTGACATACTACATTAAAAATTAAATTAAAACTAAAAATAATAAATATAAAAAATTTTAAATATGATACTGGTTTCCAATATTTATGATTCTGTAATTTTCAATCTAAATTGATTGAACAAAGGCAAGCACAATAAAAACTATATTTTACAACATCGCAAGACAGGAGTTAGATTAATGGAAGTGATCAAACTTGCATCCTAAAATGTTTGTTTTAAAGAAAGTTGTTTATAAAAACAATGACGAATTATAACTGCTAGCCAATAAGATGCTTAGCATTTAATTTTATAATTAAAGCCCGGAATGTATGGAAAATAACTTGCGGCTATTAAAGTGTGAGTGAAATTATCTACAAGCATGTGCTAGGTATAAAATGTAGGTATGTAATATTTGCATTTTTCTGAAGGAAGATAAATTCTCTTGCTGGTATCCCCATAAGTAATAAACTGATAAGATCTGAGCTCCTTTAATAAGGAATGCTGCACGATAATGTACTGAAGGAATTTATGATGTAAGATTGGAAACACCTCTAATATGGAAATAATTGCCATGCAGTTTCGACCATCTAAGTATATACAGCGTATTAAATTTATAATTTAAGTTGACGGTCCCAATAAAAACACTACCCATGTCAGAATTTGCGGTTTTGTGTATACAGACGGGGCCGCAAGTTCTTTGTGAACTGACGCAAATTTTATAAAAATAGGTTAATTTGTCCGACGGTATTTTAAAATTGTTCGGAATATTTAAATTTTAATAGGGAGTAGTAATATTGCAAACTAACATATCAATTATTATCATTTTATTTGTTCCACGCTGTGCATTATATGTTTCTGCGAGAAGGTCACGAACATTCGGCTTTCGAAAGGTGGATTAAGTCATTATATCTTAATACTGTATTGAGAAACATGATTGATCACGTTCGAGTCTGTTTATAATCTATAATTAACAGACAAGAAATAACATATAAAAAGCACTGAAATAATACAGTATGTTCTATTTAGGTTTAAATGCATACATTATATACAGTAACTAATACAAATTTAAATTCTACAATCAATTTCATATAAATAGGGTGAATTAATTATAACGAAACCGTCAGGCATCTCTGTTATATTTAGTAATTTGAAAGTAAAGTAGAAGGAATACACATAATTTAAAGAATCCGAGTATCATTTGAAAGGTCTCGGAATTATATATGGGTAGATTACTATTTCTAAATTACTAGATCTAAAATTGGAATTGTTTCACCTGGCAAATGTACAGGGCCTATTTTTCCAATAGGCCCGATAGGCCCATGCCTAGGGCCCCTGAGACAGGGGGGCCCCACGCTCGACCCAACTGTGACTGATTAAAACAACAGTTTATTTATATTTAAAAATTATTTGATAAATTTAGCTACCATTTATTATTTATTATTATTACGATCCGAAATCCAAATTCAACTACCAGAATACGGAAAGGAAAAAATGTTTTGAAGAAGGTTCTTCTGAGGAAATTGGTTTTGTGGGGCATGAAAACTTTAAAATAAACACTTTTTTTGTAATTTGCGACAAATTAGTCATGGAGTTAAAAAGAAGGCAAGAATCTTACAATTCTGTTAATGATATTTTCAATATATTTTAGGTGAATAATTCCAAAGGGGATTTCAAAACAAGTTTTAAAAATATTGAACAATATTACAATCAGGATATCGATGTAAATGACCTAGAAAATGAATAAAAGCAATTTAAGGGAATGTGTAAATCTAATAACATTGTTCAAAATCCTGAAAAAATGTTAGAGTTTTTAATCGAAACTAACACTGTCAAAACATTTTCCAATGTTGAAATATTACTTCGGATATATTTGTCAATACCAATAAGTAACGCGTCAGATGAACGATCATTTTCCATTCTAAAAAGGGTAAAATCATATCTTAGAAACTCTTTGAACCAAGATAACTTATCATCTTTAGCCCTTCTCAACGTGGAAAATGAGGGTACTAGAAAACATAGATTCTAATGAAATTATAAACCAATTTGCGGAAATAAAAATGCGCAAAAGAAAAATTTAAATATTTTAATTTAATGCGCTTTAGGCTAGTAGGAATGTTGGTTTTGTATTTTTTTTTCTCTATTAAGACATTTGTGTTCTGTGTTGGTTCTATTATTTTATTTATTTTGTGTTATATCTATTTTATGTTGACAAAATGATATAAATGTTGGTTTTTGACAGTACTACTTATTGTTATTGTTTTTTGATCTATTTCTGACACCAAGTTTTTTGCCTGCGCTGCTATTAATGCTTTCCTAATCCTACGAGGGGGCCCTAGAAGGTAAATGAGCCTAGGGCCCACCAGAACCAAAAATAGGCACTGCAAATGTATAGTCGCAAATATGAAGTTATTCTGTCAAATAGGTGTTTGTAATTAGTTTTTTAAAGCATTTGCGTGTTTATTTCGAAATGGAAACAGGGCTTACCGTGAATGTTTTACTATAAACTATTTATCGACAATAGAGATTGACACCGCTATAAGAAATATCTTACGGACTGTACTCATTCATATTCAACGGAAGACGACTCACAGTGGCCATTAAAAACTGCAACAGTACTAGAAACCATGATCTGGTTTTTGGAGGATTACCATTCACCAATTTACAGTTTCTGAAATTGATAAAACTTTTGCAAAATGGATGGATGGCTGATCTACGAACAATTTATCAAAAACTAATTTGAATGTAAACTTCACAGAGCTGTTTGAACGGCTTTAAAAAGAGTAGACCTAAGTTTGCCAGTTGATTTATAATTACAAATTAAACAGTGGTCCAAAATAAAACCACAATTAAAACAATGAAGACCGTTTCTGTAAAGTCTGATGGAAAAGTGATGGAATTGATTTTCTGAGAAGGTAAAAGTAACCCTTAAGTCGGAGAGTGGTATATTTTTCGATTCTCGAAATCTTGAATCCGCTCCTGCGGGAAGACATTAGAGCCGGGGTGGTGAGGCGCTGTGTGTGTACCCTCCATTCAGTGTGCCAGCTGCCGTGGAAGCAGTCACTACCCTTCCCATGAGTACCTGCGAGCTATTGGGGTTGTGGTAGGTTCTAGTATACCACGTCACAGATTCACTATTATACAAACAGTTTTACCATTCTTCGTGTTTCTTTATTAGCCCGCAACATCCCATTGTTGGACAAGGACCTCCCCATAAGGGGGGTTATTGATCTACTAGTGATCAAACCTCGTGGGAGAGAGGCGCCGCGTTAACGCAACCTTCGGGTCACCCATCCAGGTACTGACCGAAGACCACGCTGCCTTAACTCTCCTGATCGTACGGGAACATTAGTGAAACGAATAAAAGGAATCTATCGAAATGTAAGAGCCGAAAATTGGCTATCGAAGCAAACCCCTTCAAAATTATCAATTTTTTGCTCATGTTAGTAACTTGCTTCCTAATTAGTCATAATATTATCTCATGTTACTCAATTTCATATTGTTTTGTTTAAATAAGTCTATATTAAAATAAAAAACGATAAAATGTAATCCAAGATGTGCTTACCAATGAAAGCGTAAATCAGGTAAAGGTAAATTATGAGCGTTTGGTTGTCAGCGGCGGCTTGTGCGGTCATCAAAATAATTTTTCTGAAAGTCACTAACAATTTATATATTGGACTGGTAAAACTGATCGCCGCTGGACGATAAATGTTTTTATGAAACATTACGCGGACCGCAAGAAAAAATTTTCTGGCGAATTACGCGGGTCGCACGAAAGGTCCTAGAGGGCCATATGCGGAGCACGGCTGGCGGGCTGCCGGCCCCTGCTGTAAAGCTATTGGAAACTAAAACCGAACTTTTATTTTAAAATACTTAACATGAAGTTTTATTTGATGTTAGTTTTAATTGCTGTGTGTTAGAATCTGTCTCTGACGCAGGTCATGGTTTTCATTATTTTATTTGTTAAAAGTTGTCATAGGGTTTGTTTATTTATTCTACACTTTTTTTGATATGTGAATTCTGGTTTGGGGAAAAGTAGTGCTGTAATACAGCTTGACCAACCTAGCTGAAACTCTGGCCGCACTAGCAAGGTGACTTAAGTGGGGACGGAGTTCATTCTAAATTTGAACTTCGCGCTTGCAATAGCGATACAGTCCGGTAAATACAGCGCCACCAACCAAACAAGTCCATCGGAAAATATGCCAACTAATTTTTAAAATTCGTGGCGGTAAAAGTTTCAGCCAATACCTACAACTCCTGTCGGCGTTGTACCTTCCCTGACAAAAGTGAAAGTAGCTAGCAAATTGACAGGTTATCGCGTGTTTGTGCTTCTTAATTTTCTCTGCTTTCGTTCATCTTTATAAAAGAAATCAGTCTTTTTTGAGACTGTTTTTGTTCGTCTTATTCAAAATAAGGGAGGCATATATTTTATAGATAATTTAAAGTATTTTTAAAATGAAACTACCGCATAACCTCAAAATATATTTTTTACCTATTAGGTAGTTGCTATTTATGTATTTATTTATAGAATCCACTTCTTCTAACCGCTTTTATCGCTATGGCAAGTAAAGAGAAAAAAACTGTTCATTCCGAAGCCAGAAATATTATTAAAAATGTCAGAGTTCTTCGACCGACAAAAAGCTGCCAGTGTGTGCACAT
This sequence comes from Limonius californicus, assembly GCA_014611495.1. Classification (NCBI taxonomy): domain Eukaryota; kingdom Metazoa; phylum Arthropoda; class Insecta; order Coleoptera; family Elateridae; genus Limonius; species Limonius californicus. Next base: position 19,900 of record JABXWE010021014.1, on the reverse strand, counting down.
TTCTGGGATATCAATAAAATTCGTAACAAAAATTAGGTAATTTGTATTTCATTAAAGTTGTTCTGAAATAAATACTTATTGTTATTTTGTAGGAGTGAAGCTAAACTTAGCGATGATGGGATTTTGAGGTCTCCTTCAAAGAAACTACGAAGTGGGGGTTCCAACAAAGTAATTTTGGATGATTTTGATTTAGGCGTTTTGAAGAGAACTATTAACACGATAGTGTTTAATTAGTTTTAAATAAACACTTTTTTGTAATTTATAAAAAATGTTTTGTTATTTTGGTTCTTTTTACAAAAATTTTCTTTCTGCTGTAATTAATTAATAAAATAATAAAATAGAAATAAAACTTCCTTATTTAATTCCTTCTCAAATCGAAACCTGGTACTTGTCTACTAAATTTTCTTTTGTCAATTTTAACAAATTTATTTAAGAACGTAGGTACATGAGAAAAATTAATAAACTTGCAAATACACAATGTTACACGTTTAAATTTACCGCCAAAGTACTATTGACGCTGAGTGTACCTCTAAAATACAGCGACACCACACCACGCCTACCCAAGAGACTTGTTTGCTTGGTGGCACTGTAGTAGTAGTCTCCTGTGAGTTTAACCATTGCATGTAAGCTGGATAAATGAGGAAACCGTAAAAAGCTAAATTATGAGCGTTCGATTGACAGTGATGGTTTGTGCGGTCATGAAAATAATTTTTCTGAGAAACACTGAAGATTCACATATTGAACTGGTAAAATCGATCGCCACAACGGGATGATAAGGTTTTTTACGAAACATTACGCATTAATGGTCCTAGAGTGGGTTGCTGACTTCTGATCTACAGTGTAGATTGTGTAATTGATTCGCAAAATTACTGTAGAATTTACACTAACCTTCTAAACCAATACGTACCTATATTCGTAAAAATCACTTTTAGTGAAGAAGAAAATCATTTTTGCTCAAGACAAAGCACGTGCCCATACAAGTGTCTTTTCCATTGCAAAATTCAACGATGTACAATTTACTGCCACATGCACCTTGTTTATCTGATTTAATTCCATCTGATTTCCATATATTACCATGGCTGAACAAATTCTAGACTGGAACCAAATATTGGTCAAATGAAGAAGTTAAAAACACTATTGAAGAAGATTTTACTGGGTTTCCTCTTCCTCCTCGGTTATCTTGTTTCCACTCGATCTTGTGCCTGTTGTTGCCAATTTGATATTATTCGTTTGATGTCGTCATGTCTTCCAGGATTTCTCTTTTTTCTATATGGTCTCCAATCCAATATTCTCTTGGTCCATCAGTTGTGTCGTTAAATCTTGCAATATGGCCTGCCCAGTTTCATTTCAGCCAAGTAATTTTTTGATATTATATGTTACCTTTGTCATTTCTCTTATCCACTTATTTATTCTTTTATCCCCGAACGGGATATTTAACATGACACGTTCCATAGCCCTCCGAGCCACCCTAAGTTTTTTAAAATATGTGTTTAAGCTTCCCAAAAGCTTCGCTGTTAATTTTCACCGGTCTGGTGGTCTTTATCTATTTTTATGATCTGACCAAGATATTTTTAACTTGTTACTAACTAAAAGTCTTCTACTTTCACATTCAGATTTTCGCTCAATACAAGATTTGTCATTACTCTTGTTTTAGCGATATTCATCTTTAATCTAATCTTCTATGTGCTTTGCGGAATATAAAGTTCGGGATCGTTTAATAGTTGTGAAGCAGCTTTAGTACTCATTAATGTAAAGGGGATTATATTAAAAAATATATTGGTATTTGATACCGACAAAAATAATTAGCAAACATAGGTACAATAAACGGTATAAACATATTTTCTAATTGACACCAAAAATATCTCAAATACACTGCTGCAAGGAATTAACGCACCAATTATTAATGTTGAGATAAAAGAAAAGTAGTGCGATCTACTTCAACCAAATGCATGGAATGAGTGACTGATACAAACCTGATAGACACATGCTACTCTTGGTCTGTTTCTACATCTTTAACTTTGTTAAAAAAATTAATCAATTTTACATGCACATTTACAATTTACTTGCAGTTTCATTTTACTTTTAAAACGTATCAAATCGTGTAGCTGCCATCAAACAATTGCTTCTACGATTAGTCTTATTTAAAATCAACATATCTCAAGAATAAGTCATGATGAGTGTGTCACAGCCCTTACTTTGTCCGAAGAAGGGTATTCTTTCCGCGCTGTCGCTGACAGACTTGGGATGAACCACATAACCATTTCTCGGGTCATCCAGCGTTTTAGAGAAACTAATGAACATGACAGGCGACCAGGGCAAGGACGACCACGTGCTACTACCGCTGTATAAGATCGTTTTCTTCGAATGCGTGCACTAAGAGAGCGCTTTACCACCACAAGAGCCCTCCAAAGACAACTTTCAGCAGCACATAATGTGTAGGTTAGCATTGAAACCGTTCGTCAACGTCTTGTGGAAGGAAATCTGAGTGCTAGATTACCAGCTACTGGCCCACAGTTGACTGCAGATCACCGCAGACACAGATTGGATTTTGCTAGAAACCACTTGAATTGGGAAAATGAAGATTGGAGCATTTTGTTCATAGACGAGTCCAGATTTTGTTAGCAGTGTTGTGATAGGCGCATTCGAGTTTTTAGACGTCCAAATGAACGATATGCTCAATGCAATTTTGCCCCCACAACTGCATTTGGTGGTGGCTCAAAAATGGTATGGGGAGGCATATGTTTCACGGCCCGCACAGACCTACACATCTTCCCCAACGGCACGTTAAACAGTGAGAGGTACATTAAAGACATCTTAGAACAGTATGTTGTGCCATATGCTCCATACATCGGAGACAATTTTCAATTAATGCACGACAACGCTCGTCCCCACACAGCCAGAATTGTGCAAGAATACCTAGACGACGTTGGTATCCTTGTTGTAGATAAGTACGATCCCTTCAACCACCCCCTGCAACTCTTAACGACCTAGGGAATTCATTAGTGGAAATGTGGGATATTCTTGAACAAGAGCAGTTAAGTGTATTAATTTCAAGCATGGACCGTCGTTGCCAAGATGTCATAACAGGTCGAGACGGAAACGCAGCCTACTGAACCTGTACACTTATAATTTTTCAATTTTCGAATTTTGATTTTTTTTATTTTTGCGTTGATTGTTGTTAAATTGCGTTGATAGTTGACAATCTGGATAAAATATGGTTTACTTAATTTTAAGCATTATCTGTGATTAAACGTATTCATTACATGCAATACTTTAAACAATATTGCGATTGTTTGTTGTGGTGCGTTAATTTCTTGGAGCAGTGTAAATAACAAGTTTAAATGTTACTCGACGACACTTCATTTCTAACAGTGAAAACAGAAAATTTACAAAATCCTCCAATTGATTTTAAATATTTTAGTGCCGTACGTAGAAATTTAAGAAAAATATAAACAAAATTTGATTGCAGAATATAATCAGTACTATAAAAATTAAATAGTGGCATTTAGAAACTTAGCAATTGAATCCGAATGACAGAATTCCTGAAGAAGATTTTTGGAATTACGGGGCTACTGCGGTGGCCTTAATAAGCTAATATTAGTATTTTCTGTTGTCACCATATGCACCTTTTTTATGTAGAGCTTTTTTAACAAATACTGACGATGAAAAGTATGCAAAAGTAGTGCAAAATTGCGGGAAAATCAATAACCTACCTTACCTTATAGATGTACATACACGCCCTGTTTGCCTGCTGCCTGATGCTAACCATCAAATCAAAACCTTTGAACATTTTCCAAAGTAATTTAAAGTTAACAATACTTCACGGCCTGACCCTCAAAAATGGTCTGATTTGCGATATAAATTTTGAATAGCTATACACGAAAAACCACGCAATTGTATTAGCATTATTTGATGCTCTGGACACAGAGTCGCGATTCAAAAATAAACTCGTGAGAACTATACACGTATAACGATGAGCGTGGAGACATCCTCCTGTTCGCCTACTTTTATTATGCTATTGTCTGCAAGAAAAAAGCCCAAACCAACAACGATTAAGTCTTTTCAAGAAACAAAAATGACTTTTTATCATATTCATCGTCATTTGGTTTTGCATATCTTCTGTACTGGTACAACTGCCGCTAAATTTACAAACATTTATACATAGTAGACGTTCTTGTATTGTAACAAAGTTCTTGACATTGCAGAATATAACGTGTATGTATGTTCGAATGAATGCTATCTTAAATCTGTTATTTTAACAAATCAAACTGTTCTTTTTGCGATTTCTGTGCATTCTTAGGATAATTACTTTCGCAAAAAAGAAGAAAATTTAAGAAAAGTCTTATAAAACCATACAATAGTAGGAGTGTTCAAATTTAAACAAAAATTTATTTAAAAAAAGGGGGATTTACAACGACGAAAACTATATTAGATTTCGATGTAGTACTCCTGCCTAGCGATGCACTTGCGGTACTGATCTGGAATCTTTCTAGTACCTTCCTGGAAGAAGTCCATATGTTGCATGCGTATTCACTCTTCAACAGCTTCGATAATTTTGTTATCTAATTGGAATATTTTCCTGGCTAAGAATTCTTTTACAGGACCAAATAAATAAAAATTGTAGGGAGCAAGAAGTCCATGTGTTGCATGCGTATTCACTCTTCAACAGCTTCGATAATTTTGTTATCTAATTGGAATATTTTCCTGGCTAAGAATTCTTTTACAGGACCAAATAAATAAAAATTGTAGGGAGCAAGCAGGACTGTATGCTGCATACGGAAGAAGGTTCCACTAAAGTTTGTTTATGGTTTCAATTGTTCTTGCCGCGGAATGAGGACGAGTATTGTTTGGGAGAAAGCAAACCGGACTTTGTCTTCCCTTCCGTTTATTTCTGATTGCTTAACATTATCGAGCAAAAGTTTCCAATTCACTGCATTCACTGTAAGGAAATCAACAAATAGCACTCCTTGAGAATTCCAAAAAATGTAGCTATTACTATACCAACTGACAACACAGTTTTTATGTTTTGACTCAGGAGTAAAATAATGACAGTTGTCACAATCGAGTTCAAAAATTCATCTCCCTCTCTCTCATATCGCTGCAATAAAGAAGAAGCGATTTGCAAACGATTCAACTTGTATTCTTCGGTCAACAAGCCTGGAATCCATCTGGAACCCGCCTTACGATACTTTAAATCGTTTCTATCTTCTTTTCTTCTTAGTCTCAGTTGAGAACTAGTATTTTCTTGGGAAATGGAGTTCCAACTATCGCGCCATCGTTTACGTGGTCTGTCTGCCTCGTTCTCAGTTTCAGAAATTATTACAGCGTCATCGGCGTAGCATAATATCTTAATTTGTTCTCGAAGATTGTTGTTATCATACTTCTAATGTGTAATTTAGAGAAATTTTAAGTTTCAGATAGTCGTTCTACACGAGTTCTCTCGTACCTAAAATATTTCGACCACTTAAACACCCGACTTTTAGAAACATTGATCACCGTATTGTGCTCGCAGCAAGTAAGAATTTCAATTAAATTTACACCTTCATTTGTATGAAATTTGATTATTATGCGCTGTTCCACGCTGCAATGAACAGGACTTTCCGACGTCGTAACTATAACTGCTGCCGGCCTCAGTGGGCTAGTGGTTAGCGCACTTGCCTTTACATTCACGGGACGCGAATTCGAATCCGACCGAGCTCGGAGAGATTTTTCTAGCGGGGAAAAATCTGAAAATGCGCCTTCTGCCGAATATGAAGCAAAGCCGTAGGTCCTGTGCCTACGGAAGTTGGAATTACCCATCATAGACAAAATGCATAGTTAGGGTGTACAATGGGTCAAATATGGCCTTAGTGCAAAGAGATGCCTGGAAAACCACGTGCTAGATCTCGCCCAATCAAACAAGAACAACAACTGTAACTGTCAAAATAATGTTATAGCGAAACAATTTCATGGAATGTTAACAAGAGTCATTTCTATTTAAATTAGAATACTCCTACTTATTATGATTATTATTACAATAATACAATATGATCAACAAAATGTCGATACCGGTTGGCTATAGAAAACAATCCGCTTGTCTGTACTTAAGGCAAACAATTTATAACGTTTACTACAATTATTTATAATTCAAGAACACAAAATATTTCTTTCTGAATACATAACTTTACATCCGCAAGAACTACGGTTTCCGTATAAATGTTTCTAATCTGGAGAAATATATATGTATATATACATATACCATTCTGACATATTTATGCTGACCTTTTCCGGATTTCTTTATTTAGAGTGAGTATAGTCATTTTTTAAATATGAAGCAACAAGGCCAATGTAGTGATAACTGGACGCGTGTGTCGCAACACCGTGCTGTTGGAACCAAATATTATATGTTCAGAAATTAAAAAATATATCTAACATTTAACTGTTTTATTGCCGATCCTTTTTAATTTTTAATATTACTTACCTGATCCATTTGTCGTTTTTCGGTATGTCAACTCCACATACACATGCAGTTAATATTATTCATCAACATCTCCCACCCATCTTTAAAAAAAGTTTATTGTACAAATTTCCGCGTTTATCTATAATTATTTCAGTCCTAAAAAGTATCTAAATCAAAGTCTGCATGATTGACCGAGTTAGTCAGTAAAAGTTTTTACCGTAAACGCGTTAATTAACCTAAAACTCATTAATTTCCAATAAAACTGTTTGTTTATGTACACTTAGGGTATGGGGAATAGGAAGAGAAACTACAAGGGGGTATTGATAAGTACTTAGCCTACCATATAAAACGCTACAATATTTCAAAACTAAATTTTATTTATTCAACATAATCTCCTTTAAGATTTATACATTTAGCAGAACGTTCATAAAGTAATTCTAAGCCATTAAAAAAAAATCTTTGCCTTGGGCTGCAAATCACTTCTCAACGGTACATATTGCTTCGTCATTTGTCGAAAATCTTTTACTTTTCAAATGTTTTTTGAGTTTTGGAAACAAATAATAGTCTGTCGGTGCTAAATCCGGAGAATATGGCGGGTGGTCAACCAATTCAAAACAAATTTCATCAATTTTTGCAGTGCAATCAACAATTTGTGAGCAGGATCGTTGTCTTGCAAAAAGAGCACATCTCTGGCAAGTTTTCCGCGGCGTTTCTCCACAATTCTCCCCCTCGTAATATAGCATAGAGTGAGTTTCTATTTGTGACCAAAAATAGGCAACCCTCAGGACATCAACATAGCATTACGTTTTGTTTTCTCTTAATATGTTACAAATTTCTCTGCGATAAAAAGTTATATTCTCTTTCAGTTTATTTGAAGAAATTGTGCAAATGTTGCAGTATTGTCCCGTCAGTTGCACTTATATTTAATAAAAATAAAAGGAATTGTGTTGATGTTCTGAGGGTTGCGTATCGGCATTTCGTAATTTATTTTTTTATGTCATAGCTACACTTCTGTCGGCCTTAAAGCTTCCCGATTCTATACCCTTAAGATTTAGCACACTCAAATCGACTATTTTAGCTATTAACAAAGTAACTGATACAATAACTTATTGAAAACATTACCTAAAAAAATGCTTTAACACGAGTCGGCAAGTTGGAGGTCCTCACTCAATGTTTGAAACAGCAGATTTCCTCGGCGTTGAATCGGATACGGCAGACCATTGTTGCATGGCGCCCCAGGTCACCCGGTTTAAACCCGCTAGATTTTTGTTTATGGTACCACGTGATGTATTAGTATATATTGTTTATGAACCACACACACAGATCGTTGAAACTGAAATTAAGATCCGATAGCACATTTAAGACGCATTTACACGTACCCAAAACACTCCAGTAGCATTTCAAAGCGTACTATAATCATTAATCCGACACACAAATGCCTAGAAAATTGGTAGAAACATCCATAAAATTGAACCGCCATCTTGAATTTTTAAGGTTTTGTGGAACTAACTTGTTCAGTGCTGATTCTATTTAAACATCTACGAAACAATTTTGTAAAGTGGTAGGTTCACATAAACTATTTCGTTTTAAAATCGATTGAAAAATAAATGTGTTATGATTATTTAAATATGTGCAAAAACTACTGAACTCTGGAATTACCAGTTTCGCTCGAATGTCTGCATTACAAATCAATTTTATTTATGAGCTATTTTGGAATAAGATTCTTGCATAAATCATGACTGATAATCTAATACTTTTTTCATCTTCTAAACGAGAATCGAAAAATATATCACGGGAAGAGTGGGATAGAAACCGTAGTAATAGTGATAGCTGTCGTTAATTTTAAGTTGTGAAATCCCTTTAGCGTTGCCACAAAGACACGACGCGACGTTCCGTCTGCTAAATTATGTCTTAGTTTATTATAGACTGTTAGAGTATTAAAACAGCAGTAGATTTGTCAAATAAATATTGCAAGATTCAGAGGATTACAAATATTAAAGAACTCCAATCGGTATTCGTTTATAAATACAGTGCGCGTCAAAAGTATGGAACATATCCAAATAAAACTGAAACCAATGTTTTTTTTTGTAAAATCCGCAAACACGTCATTTCTCTTTTTTTAAATGCACATTTGTACGTAAAAATCATTTTTCAACATTTGTTTGTTCTTAAGTGTTCATAATTTTTTTAAACGGCAACCCCATTTGTTTGGCTTTTAATTTTATAGATCCTCGCCATATAAAGTAATTGGTGCCTCACATAACAATATTTTTAAGAATTTTTATATAAAATTCGAACATTCAGAATTTATTTTTAATAGAAATATATCATGATGAAAAAATTACATAACGGAAATGTTGAAATTGTCCACCATTAATTAGCTGGCATTAACCTGCATGTATGTAAACACTTTGTATAGCACGTTCAATAATTTGCAGTCCGATAGTTTCCATTTCTAAACGAATCCGAGGCTTTAAATCGCCTAAATGATTTGGCTTACTACTATTGAAAACTCGCGATTTCACATGACCCCATAGATGAAATCTAGCGGCATTAAGTCAGATGATCCCACAGGCCACCAACACGGTCCTCGCCGCCCTAACCATCTATCAGGGAACATATCGTCAAGAAACTGCCGGATTTGTACACCAAAATGGGACGGAATTGAAACCTAATGTTTGGGCGAGGCTTATCAGAATCTTCATTGTTTGGAAAAATTATTTCTAGGGCTGGAAGTAACTCAAAATGCTGTAAATCTAAATCTATACAGATGTGGTGCGATATTTTTATTATAAATAAATTTTTAATTTGTGGAACTTTGCGTATTTTTCTCAAAAAAATTATTGTGTGGGGCACCAATTATTTTATACCACCATTTAACTGGTAATTGGCCAATTAAAAAAATAATAATGACGTCATCATTTAAGAACAAATTAATATTGGAAAACTTTGACATAGAAATGTACATTTAGGAAAAAGAAAATCGACGTGTTTCACGATTTTTACAAAAATCATTTGTTTTATTTGCTATCTACCATACTTTTGCCGCGAAATCAGCTAAAGTAAAATCATGCGGCTAATTCAATCTTATTGCTATTATTCAACAACGAATATATGATTACGACAATAATTTTTTTAATCATCCTGTATTTTACTACATCCATACATCAGTGGCGGCTCGGCATAAGAAGCCAAAGAACCATAGCAGTATAACAAACGAGTCACAACCAGTTATATATTTTTTTTAATTCTCGAAAAATATTTAGTTTTACTTATTTTATATTTTTTCCATTTGTAATTTTAATCCTTAAACAAACCGTAAGTAATCTTTACGTCATAAGTATACAGTGTACGATAAGGCAAATGAGCCAGTTGGTGTAGAATTTGAGCCGGGTGTTAACCAGCTTGGCTTTCAGTATTAATTACGCATTCACGAGTCGCATGACGAATAAAATAAGCAACCTTTTAACTAAACCTTTGTCAACCTATTCGCTACAAAAAACGGTGTTCTGAGTAATTTCCTTGTTTTCTGCACAAGTTTCCTCTACCTTTATCATAGCGCTCCGAAAATTGTCTTGTAGATATTCGTTTTACTTCCTATTTTCATATGTTTATCATACCAAATATCCCAATATCCCGACCTTTAGCGATTTGTTGTTTAACTTCTTGTTATATACATCTCTCCCTCTCCGCGGCGAGTTTTCGAAAATGTTAGAAGAGAGTTTGAACATCGGCTTTATCATTGCCTAGCAACCAATGGAGCGCAATTCGAGCATCTATTACGATAAATTTAATTGTTTACGTTTTTGAGTTTTAGTTTTAGGTATTTTGTAAACTCTTGTTAATTAATGAAAGTTTATTTTGCATTTGCTATTGTTGTAGTTAATTATTTGCAACTGTTGTGTTCATAAATAGGTGATTGTTATCGATATCGTCAACGTTTGTCAGTTAATTTTCCGGTTTAATACATTTTTGTCTCTAATTCATGAACGGCTCGGCCGATTTTAATTTTCTTTGCTTTAACAGATTGAGAATTTTATACCCTTTAAAATGATGTATCACACATGGGGTAGTGCCATTTAAAATTTTGGGGTGGGGGTGGCTGGAGGGGAGGGTGAAAGTTTCCCAACTGATTGGAATAGGTTATTAAATGTCCCCCTCCAAAATAACATTGACCTGTTTTAGTGATTTTTGGTAATTTTATTAATTAAAGAGTTCTTCAAGGTGGGAAGTTTTCAAATGATCACCCTGTATACTTCTATTATATATATACAGCGACAGCCCTTAAAATCGTTGGTATTTTTGTTCTGTTTTTTCTTATTGAAGGTTATCCTCCTCGTTAGTATTCAGAGTCTACATAAGACATTTCCTCGTTAGTTTTAGCGTGGAACTTAACGGCTGTGCTTCCTCGGTATCGTTTTCCAGCTATTCCTCCATTCTTCAATTAACCATAACATTTAAGAGGACAGCCTAGCAACGTGGTTCTATTCATTTCAGATGCACCCTATAGGTTGAAATTTAATCTACTTTTGGCCGCCCTCAAATTCCTATTTCTGATGTTAAACATCATTGAATAACATTTCTGACTTTGAACTAAGCAATGATTTAAAAATATACAAATTGTGCAACTATTATTATTATTTATAAAACCAAATGTGTATAACGTTCAACACGATGCCATATACTTGTATAAATCTACAAATCAATATGGCGATTTTTAGTATAAAACAGCAAACATCGGTACTGATGGTAATATATCAATTTTATGGTATATTTTTTTCAGATATCGGTGGTCGTTCCGAGCGGTAGCAACTTAAGTGGCAGCGATTGGTGGATGGGCATTTCTGAAGAAGATGCCCAGTCGCCATTGCCTTTGGATGCCAGCGAGGGTGGTTTGTGGTCAGGAAATTTCGTTCCACCTCCTCCGAGGCCCATTTTCTTAGACGAAGGAGTCACACCCGATGGATTAACAACATGTGATCTTTGCTCATGGGCTTGGCAAAACAACAATGCATTTACATTGGACGCCGCAATGGGTTAGTATAGCGTTTTTCAATCTGTTGATATTTACATCGCCCTTTACATAATTTTGATCATTCTGGCTCCATTCGTCTTTGATATCTGGCAAACTTTTCAAGAACAATACTTTCGGCTTTCATACGAGTTTTGCTGGATATTTTCAAAGGATACACAAGAGAATAAAGAGCGCGTGCAAGATCAGTTAATATTAGTTTGTAAGTGGTGTGATGGATACACTTATATGGCGCAAAAATAGAACACGAATATAGATAACAACGTGGATAAGATTTTAATTGTTTATAAACGGCATTTCACGACTATAAAGCATGAACATCATCAGCAACTGCTTAGATACCTTTCTGAAAGTAAAGTCAATGAAGTAAACAAAAGAATAAATAATTTTAGGTTTAACAAATACCGTGAGTTCAAAAATTAATTACATAAGGGTTGGTCATGGAAAATAAAAGAAAGGTCTAATGCAAGCTTTAAAATTCATTAACTGTCATCACTGTTGTTGTTGTGAAGTTTATATTGAAAATTCAATTAAGTTACAATTATAATGGTTTTTACAATAGAACACAAAACATTTATGATTGAATCATATTTTCGAAATGGTGTTCGAGAGAACGGCGAATGGATGGACAGTGCAGTGACATGTTTAGAGGAATTTCGGCAACAATTTCCAGATATTGCTGTCCTTGATGGAGATTTTTACAGCGCCCTTAGAAGATGTGTTGATGTATTCCGAGATAGAGGGAGCATTGCTCGTAGAAACAGAGCTGGAAGGCCAAGAATTCGTTCTCAAAATACAGTTGATGATGTTCGTCAACGTTTGAACGAGCAACCCACTACATCACTACCTACACTTTCGCAAGAGACTGGTTTATCGTTGGGAACTTGCCATACTATTGTCAAAAAAGATTTAATGCTGTTCCCATACAAAATTCTTGCTTTACATGAGTTGCCGCCAGCAGATCACAATAAGAGAATTTTGAATTGTCAGTGGTTCCAACAAAATTTAATGAACAACGACAAATTGCTAAATTTAACGTTTTTTTCTGACGAGGCCTGGTTCACCCTTTCGTGGTATATAAACCCACAAAATATGAGGTTATGGAGTGCTGCAAATTCGCATACTTTTCGCGAATCTCCCCTTCACTCGTTACAAGTTGATGTTTGGATTGCCGTGTCTCGAAGACGTATTATCGGACTCATATTTTCCACGAAACTGTTATTGCCCAGAGCTACCGGAATATTGTATGTGAATTTATTAATTAGCTTCATGAAAATGTGCTCTAGTAAGGCTACTTCCAACAGGATGGTGCGACGGCCCACACCGCTCAAGTGACCCTCAATTACCTTCGCGAATTTTTTGACGATCGAGTAATTAGTTTACGTTCAATTCCAGAATTTCCACGTAGATCACCAGGCTTGACTATTTTAGATTACTTTATATTCCCTTATCTGAAAAATAATATATACAATATGACTCCTCAAATTCTTATAAATGCTTTTAATAGTATGAAAAGACGAGTACATTTGTGTCTGCAGGAAAACGGTGGGCATTTTGAACAGCTTCTTTAGTGTTTTATGTTTATTTTTCTGTAGCTGTGAAATAAAAGTTATAATTTCCAATTTTTATGATTACCTACTTGTTATGATTTGTTTAATAGTATAGTAATTTAGTTGTTACTGTTATCGTCTAAATTGAAATAATAGAACTCATTTCTTCAAAAATTGATTTATTTACATCTACCATGCAACGTAACCTAACATAACACTGGCGGTTAGGTACTGGCGCTTGCGCTAGATGGCGCTAGAAAAGCTGTGCCTAAACGTCATATAAATTATTCATTCATCATTATTCCATGGCCAACCGTTATGTAATTACTTTCTGAACTCACGGTATAACCAAGAATTGCGAAGGAAGGCTATACTATCTTATAGATTTGAAAATGTGTGTCGCTGATACTACCAAACACGTAAAACTGACTTTATTAACAACCATTATGAATATTTTCCAACAAATTAAAATCTTATTACTGAAATGAAATATTCAAAACACTCTCTCCGTAAATAGGACGTGGCATCAAAATTAGTAGACTCAAGGAATGATATAAATACATTAGAGAAGATAAAATTTGGGACTAGAAACGTTTATTGTCATTGAAAAGCATAACTATATAAGTACTAAGCAATATAATACACATAGTTGATACACAACAGAAAATGCTGTTTTTAGTTATTTGCTTTGAATGAATACCAGGGGTTCCGGTTGAAGTTCTCTAATGGCCTGGTTTCTACTTCAATCTCTGCTCGTTCTTTTTTGTGCTCTGCGTAGGTACTTCATCTCTGCGGCTGTTACTTTTGATTTGCGTTTCCTTATTTCTCACTTTCCAATGATCGTGCTGTTTATTATGTAAAAAGGTTACTTGTTTTACTCACGCTATTCTGTATTCCTTCATCTATTTTTTTCATCTTTTGATATGATTTTTCACAAGTATTCGTAACTTTCTACTTCCTCTAATGTCTTGTCGTGTATTCTTATTTCTTCTTCTTCGGAATCTTGATTCTCTGCTGTACTCGTTATTTTACTTTTCCCCTCATTAGTATTTAGACCTTCATTCTATATCTGTTGCACCCACTCGTAATTCTCTTCTGCTGTTGCTGTTGGTCACTAGTAGATTGGTCCCAAGTTTCAATTTTCTATTTTCGTCTTTCTTATATTTGCTTTGTACTGCTTTATTATTTTGTCCATTAGTGTAATAAATGAGAGTGGGGCTCAAGCTATCACCTTCTCTTTTCATTTTAAAATTCTTTGAGTATCACCGTTCAGTATTATAGATCCATCTTCATTCTTATATGTGCTTTTGATTGTCCTTCTTAGTTTTGCACTGACATTCGTTTCTTCTAGTATTCTCCATATGTGGTATCTTGACACAGTGTCGAAAGCCGCTTTCAAATCAAGAAATGCCAGATTTATCGTGTTTTCCTTCTCTAAGTCCTTCTCTGTTATCTTACGTGTGTATCTGTGATATTGGATTGATTACGATATGGTAACGTAAGTAAATAATGCAATTTAGTAGTTTATTTAAATTTCTCTGTGTTTGTTTCCCCTGCCTGTAAGTTTTCTTGATGTAGTTCATTTTCTATCTCGTCTCTGAGTTTCCTTTCTAGTAATTTTATGTATACTTTGAAGGCTAGTGGTGTCACACTTAATGTTTCTAATTGTCGCAGTCCATGGTGTTACCTTTCTTGTGTATTGGTATTATAAGGTTCTTTTCCCATTCCTTTGGTATTTCTTCTGTGTCCCATGCCTGCTGACAGATATTGGGTGGTCTATAAAGCTGTCTGCGCTATATTTCAGCATCGCTGATGTTATCTCATCCATTCCTGGGGATTATCAATTTTTCAGGAATCTTACTGCTGCCTCTACTTCCAGTATTCTTATTTCATTTCTTTCTCATTCGTTTCCCAGTTGTTTTCCTTGTTGATATCTCTGGTTTTTATTCTCTATTCCAGTATATTTGTCTTCGAAGTGTATGTTCCCGTTCCAAAATATCACCTATTTCTGTTTCCAACTTCTTATTCAATTGTGCAGAAATATTCCCATGATCTTATCTTTGCTTTTTTCCAGTTTCAAATCAAACATGTATTGATATTCTACCACCCGCCTCATATGCAGTATCGATATAATTAAGTCAAGATTTCAGTAGATGAATGATTGTAGTCTCCGCATAACAAGCAAAAAGCCCAAGTTAACAGTATAACATTGAGTAACTCTGTCATTCTTAGTTCCCTTAAGTAAGTATGTTCGAGACGTCGGTGGATACCCGGTAGAATGTGGCAGTTCGTGTTATGCTATAAAATCATTTGAATTTATATATAAACTTTTTCTTATAATTAAAATGGCCTCTATATTTTGCAGATTTGTTCGATTTTATTATTATTTTTATGTTATGGGAATGATATATTAATTTAACTATTTGTGAATTTACGGTGACACCATAAACAACTTGAACTTGATGTTATAAATTATGAGCGGTACTTCGAACTTTTATTTTTACGTCAAGTTGGCCCAATTTTGCTATATACTAGGTGAGGATATACAGGGCGGGCCAGCTAAGCTGCATTCCTGTCAAAGTGGTTGACGCATCCCAACATATATGTATTACAGCAATTGAGATTATTGAATTTCTTGTAAGATGGAAGTGGATCAAGTTCTATAGTAGCAACTAAACAAGTGAAAAACAACAAAAAATAAATAAAATAAATCACCTTAATCCATCTTCATGTATTCTAATTCGTTTCATAAACCATCATTGAACTCGAGTAAGCGTGTATATAATTGATGAAACGCCTCAATTATTCTATTTTGTAAATCATACTCATTTACTACCGGAGTTCGATATACTATTTCTTTAATTGTACCCCAAAGAAAAAAGTCTAGTAGAATAATATCACAACCTCCTAGTGGCCATGGATGCACAGCTCCTATTCCAATCCCATTTCCTCAAAAGGCTTTATTAGTAGGACCACTCTGTATACATACGCACTTTATAAAAAAAATGCATTATATAAGGATGGTTCATGAATTATTGCCCCTAACATAGAAGGCACTGACCGGCAAATGAATAAGTTTATTCCTAGAAACGTCAGTTATTGACATTAATATGTGCCAACTTCTTCTAGGTCTTCCCCTTCTGCGCCTTCCTTGTGGTGTCCATTTCAGTGTTTGCTTTGGTAACCGTTCCTCTGGCATGCGTTGCACATGTCCTTACCATTTAAGTTGTCTCGTTCTAATGTCGTCTACTATTGTATGCATGACTCCCGTGATCCCCCTAATTCTCTCGTTCCGGACTCCGTCTCTTCTAGATCTGCCTACAACGCTTCTTCAGAAGTCCATCTCCGTTACTAGTAGTGCTTTTTCCGTTCCGTTTTTAAGTGGCCAGGCTTCTGAGTTGTAAGTTGCTATGCTCTTAACTGTTGTGTTGTACATATATCAGAGACTTAATTTTTTTTTCGAGATTTTGTTACCCAGAGGATACTATTTAGCTGTGTAACAGCTTTTTTGCTTCGATGTTCCTGCGTCGTATGGCTTCATCCAAGGTACCGTCCCGTGAAATATGTAGATCTAAATATTTATAAGTGTTGCAGTGTCTAATCTTCTGTCTATCATTCAAGATAAGGTCCTCCATCTATGCACATATATTCTGTTTTATCTGTGTTCACCTCTCATCCCCATTTTCGGTAGTCTTCCATCAGTTTACCTGTAATATACTCCATCTCGACCGCATCTTGAGCTAACACTATTTGATCATCCGCGAAGCACAGTGTGTATATATGTTTCTGATCTAGTGGGATACCCATATTCTCACATTTCCTTTTCCAAGTTTTTAAGGCTTGTTCTAAGCAATTTGAAGTGTCAGTGACAGACAACATCCTTGCTTGAGCCCTTTGGTAATGTTAAATCCGTTAGTTGTTTTGGTTTTTATTTTTACTTTGGCTTCGGTATTCTTATACAGCTTTTTAATTGCTCTGATCAAATTGATATCGATATTGGTTTTCCTTAAGGCTTCTCAAAGTTTCCCTTGAGGAACACTATCATAAGCTTTTTTTAGGTCCACATAGAGTAAATGTATTTCCTGATTAACTGCTAACATTTTCTCGATAACTTAAGTGACACAGAATAAGTGATCTGACGTTGATCTGCCCGCTCTGAGTCCGGCTGATTCTTCGGCCTCCAAATTACTGAATTCGTTTTTTACCATCTATTTTAAAAATTTTCCGTACACTTGACTTACAGAGTTTGTGATTGATATTCCGTGTTAGTTTTCACAGACGTCTCTACGTCCTTTCTTGTATATAGTTGATATGTGTGCTATTCTCTATTCATCTGAGACTTCCGCACCTTCTACATATTTCTGGAACAATTTTGTTAGATGTTTACATAGTTTCTCGGGTCCATATTTCAGAAGTTCGGGTGGTATATTTCCAGGTCCCGGAGCTTTCCTATTTTGCAGTTCGGAGCATACATTACTAACTTCTTGTACTGTGCCTATCATAGGTGAGCCTTTTTCATTTATTATTGCTTCCTCTTGTATGCTTTTATATATTATATAAACCCTTCTTTTATAAAAATATAAAAGAAGGGTTTATAACCGCAGAGAATTCATAATGGTATGTCTATAGTGTTGAGTGATTCTACCCCGTCATATCATAATTAACAATTGGTGCCGGGATTTCAAATCAGGAAGGAAGTCGTATTACCATGCGCCAGGTGCTCTACCACCAAAAACTGTTATCACTCAAGAAAATATTGATTTGGTCCATGATACGGCAATGAGTGATCGGATAATAACAGTAAAATATATTGCTGAGACATGTGGCTTTTCCATAGGAGTCGTTGAGAAAATTTTGGAAATTACGTATGCAAGAAGTCTGGGCACGATGCATTCCGAAACGGTTGTCACCTGATCAGAAGCGGGCCATATTTCTCAATGCTGCGAACAATTTGAGATTACGGGACACGGATTTTGACAGGTTTTTGGAAAGATTTGTAACTGTAGATGAAACCTAGGTTCATCACTTTGATCCAGGGTTAAAAAGGCAGAGTACGGAATGGCGGCATCGTGGTTCCTCGCCCCCACGTTCCGTGTGGCTTCAACGGCCGGTAAGATAATGGCAACAGTGTTTTGGGATTCTGCGAGAGTTCTTCTTGTTGACTATATACCACGTAGACACACAATAACCGGAGACTATTACACAAAACTCATATTAAAAGTTCATGAGGCTATAAAGCAAAAAAGGCGTGGAAAATTGAAACGCGGAATGCTGTTACACCAAGCTCCCGCTCACAAGAGCTGTGTTTCTATTGCTGCTGAATTTTAGAGCAACCCGCGTATTCGCCAGATCTAGCCCCCTGTACCTTCCACCTGTTCGCCAAATTACGTTATACTGCGTGTGTTAGCCTTTTATGGGATTATCTTGAGAAATAAAGTTGTTTCAAATGTCTAAACCATTTGCCTCTATATCAGAAACAATAAATGATGAACCACCCTCGTAGTTGAACGCACAAACAGGTTAATGTTAAAGAAAAGTTACTAATAATAACTTATATAGTTTGGGGGTGCAGATTGTGGCTTTTGTCACTTTAATAAGAATTTGCATTTATTAAATATTTACTTTAACAAGATAAAAGCTTTATTTAAGTTAAACTCATTTGTTTTTGCAATTAAATGATAATTTAACGTTTTGGTAATTGCAAATTGACTAGTAAAAAGAAATAACTACAACAAAAAAGTAAATAAATACATGTAAAAAAACTGATGACATTTAACTTGAAGAATTATGTTTTATATATATATATATATATATTGATACCTGTTAAGTTGTCACTTCCGACTAATAGAGGAGGCGACCTGACGTCCGGGTTTTCCACTTACCCTATCTGCACAAAATTTACTATTTATTACTGAGGGGAACTTCTAAAATATGTCCAGCAAAAGAGGGGAAGACATTTACAAAGTTTTTTTTCATATATATTGTATATATACAAGATACAAAGTCACTTCCATACATATGCCCTTGGCGGCGTGCATATATAGAAACAATTATAACATAATTACTTCCAGCAGGGTTGCCATATATCTCGGAAGTCACTACGCCTATTTCTTATTGCAGTTCCTATCGAGTTTGTTAAAAATACAGCTTCTCATAAGTTCTTGTGAGTTAGTAAGTTGTAATTAGTAAAAACGATAGATTATAATAGAAATTTTTTATTTTGCATTAAATTTATAACATATATGAAACAAGCGGAAAAATATAAAGTTATTTATTATTGTAAGCTTATTTTTTTTAAATGTTGTATTTTTGATTTTATAACAGGGACTGTTCTATTCATTTTTGTGTTTCTTATAAATTCTTTTATTTCCGCCCCCAAAGGAAAGGTGTTTTTTCGGATGGAAAACTTAAATAGATCCTGAATTAGCTTACTTTCTTCAATAGAAGAAAAGGGAAAAGCTCGGTCAATGTTTTATTGGTTAAAGTATCAAGAAATTTGATTTCGTCTTCACTTAATTGCTCGGGATCGGCAAATCTTTGCGGTTCCACAGGAAGCTCCTCAAAATTGCTGTTATGAGTCTATTCCTGCGGGTATTAATTTTTTTTAAATTTAAAAGTAAAAACGAAAGAACTACTTACTTGTCCAACACCACTTTTAAATTACCTACTACGTTTTTTTAAAGCTAACTTCTGTTATTACTTTCATACTACATTCATGTTTTAAGTTAATGTCCAAAGTGCTTTCAGTCTCGTTTGTTGGAAATTTATCTTGAAGTTTTAAGTTCACATTTTCTTTATTATCAAGGCTTTTTGTTTCTATGCACCGTAAGTTTTTAGGTCCCTTCCCTTTTCAAATTTTTTTGCTTCAACTTTTGTTTT
>JABXWE010021012.1:0-28299 GCA_014611495.1 Limonius californicus | reverse complement strand
ACTTTATTTTTGTTTGTCTAATTGTCTATTTCTATTACAAAGCTTATCATTTCTACAGAACCAGAACATTGGAAGTTAATGCTACGTACACACGAAGACACTTTAGTGTCTAGATAAAGTCTATAGATCGAGTGTCGTCGTATGTACACCATCTAGAGCTGTGTCGCTAGATCGGACATTTGATATCTAGACATCGCTGTCGCAAGTTGGTAGACCGCTGTGGGAACACTTGTTTTTCGGCGTGTCGAGACTCGATCTAGGTGTACGGGCATGGTGGAAATTTATTGCCTAGAGCAGGGATGGCGAACCTTTTTCATTGTCCGTGCCACAAACTTATAAATAATCATTATGAAATAACTAAAATTGTTTAACATAAATTGTGATTCTGGTATTTTTCTCTTTTTTTGCTTTTTTTATTTTATATTTTTTCTTTTCCTTTCGCTCTCGAGAAAAAATTATTATACTTAATTTAATAAACAAAGAAAGAAAAATTTTTATTAAACTTCCTCTTCTTCTTTTATTGTAGGCAGTAGCCTGTTTTTCTTCACACTAATTCTATGGTGTTTCCACAGATGTAGATTGCCAGCAACAATTTTATTAACATGGTATGATTTTAAAAATTACATCTGTTATAATTTATTAAGAGTAATTTAAATATTTTACAAATAGACATAAACATTTGTTTTTAATGTGTTGCTGCATATGAGATGTTAAGGATTTCATATCTGGATTATATGTACTTTGTTATTTTTAAAAGTACGCATGCAGAGCTTGATTCGTCCGTCATCCTATTTCTAAATTTATTTTTTATAAAATTCATTTCAGAAAATAGTGACGCATTTCTCTTTATGATCCACTCTTTAATCCAATTCCCAGTTAACCAAGTTCGCTTTTCATAACTTTTCTTTTTTTAAATACAATTCATAAACACTGCGGCCGCTAAACGACGCGACGGCTTGTTCTTGACATGGTCAAAAAATATAGGTTCTATTTTAAAGTGTCTGTGTCTACTGTTCAAGGCACGTGTGGATACATGGTAGAGAAGTCTAGCAACTTCAGTCTAGCGTTGTATCTAGTGACACTGCTCTACGCAATAGTTTCTACAAATACACCACGCAGTGTGAACACACCGTAGAGCAATCTAGACACAAGTGTCGACATTTAGGTGTCTGCGTGTGTACGTAGCATAACAATGGAATTTGCAGTATAACCATGAGCGATTAACTAGATATTTATAAATCTTTGCTATTTTATTAGGTTGACTTTATAATACTTTGTTTATGCAACGTTCAATAAACATCTATGTTGCTTAATTTATTAACCACATCCATGTATTTATGTATAATTAACTCTGCAGCTTGTTGGTTAGAATAAATGTAAATGTGTTCACAGTCAAAATACCAATTTCCATTGTAATAATACCAATCTATTTTAATCAGTATGGTTAAAAGGGTACGCGGAAAAAACATACGTTTATGTAAGCAATGTTTGACATTTTTGAATTGTTCCAACAATTATAAATTATTTATTGTTTATGAGCTGTCAAATATAGATAATAAGGCGTGACTTCCGCAGGCTATCATGAAAGGCCCAAAACTGCTGGGCATACTCTGAATAAGCTGGCCGATGTAGTCCTGCGGAATATCCTCCCATTCTTGAACGAACGGAAGTGTTAACTTTTTAGTGGTTTTGGCTTTGATCAACCTAATCAAATAAGGTGGAAGTAGGGGCTTACAATAAACGAGTCCATGACTGGAATTCACAGTTTCTCTTGAAAGTTTCTAGTTGTAGGGTGGCCCTGTCTCGCGTTATCCTACTGGAAAATCGTCCGAGGTCTAGCTACAGCTCCATGTGACACATGGACTTTAAGAATTTCTTCTACATTGTATGATTTAGCCTTCTTGGGATTGTTACAAAGTCAGTTCATCCACCTTTAAACGTGTCGGTCTTTTTGACAACCATTTCGACATGATACTCAACAAGCCCACATTCTAACTCGGCTCACAACGAGTAACACGAAACCTAGTCTCATCCGAAAAGAGAACAGACAATCATTGGTCTATATTCCAATTAATATGCTCTAAAGCAAACATTAATCTTACTCTTCTTTGGTTCCGAGTTAACGCGATTTGCGGGCTAGCCTCCGAGACCTCAAACTATTATTCCGCAATCTATTTGCTCGTGGTTTTGAAATTTGAATTCCAGTGGCCCTCTGGAAGCCGTTTGAATGTCTCTTATAAGCGCGCCTACGTAAATCAAAATTGACAATGAAACTCTCTTAACGAAGGGATATTTTGCATCTTTGGCTCTGGCCAGGTCTTCTACGTAGTACCAGTCTTCTGATTCTGTTCCACAGTCTTAAAATAACCGAATGGCTGACGCCGACAATTCTTAGAGAGTCACAGAAAATTCTACCATCTTCTATCAAAGCCGCCACGTTTACAACGTAAGCATCTCTAAAATGCCTTATATTATAACGGTCGTTGGCAATAAACTTAGTATAACGTTTGCATTTAATTGCCATCAATTTAACTTCTAAAGTAATTTTACTAAGTCGATGATATTTAAATATTTTAGCTCATAATGTTTAGTCACTATAAATTATAAGAATATTAAGATTGCAGTGCTATGAAGCTATACAAAGTATCTCTAAAAATAATACCGTCTTTCTTGTTGGGTAAAATGACATGACGGTAACCTGAACAACGAAGGGGTGCATGAGATTGTGAGGATGTCTCCTAACAACCTTTCTGGGGTCAGAACCCGTAAACCCTGTCTGCTTGAATATACTCAGCTTTCTGTTACATCAAGAAACCCTCAACAGCTGTACAAGAAGATGCCGTGAAGCAAGGGCTGCTATAATTGCACCCTCGCCAAGGACAACAAAATAGTGTGTACAGCTGTCCCGAAAGAACCTCCATCAAATTGTAGGCATTTTATCTGGACACTACACTTTAAAGAAGCACATACACAAGACGGGACTGGCCGACAATCCCAGCTGTAGCGGATGTAAAGCTGATGACGAGACTGCAGAACATATCCTACTCTCGCAACTTTAAGAGGTTGCATGTTGGAAGATTTATGGCATGGCTAGAATTAGCAGCACCCCAATTTTGGACGTACTCAAGTTCGTTCAGAGGCTCTGAGTTGTATGGTGATGGGTTGATTTGAACTAAGAAAGCTAATACCTACGAGCGGTATTTTTTAAATAAGGTCCGTTTTTCTATAAGAAGAAAAATACTGTAAATCATTAAAATATATTTTTTCCATATCCTACATACTTTTATCTACTTCTCTACATAATTTCCATGTTTGTTCAAACATTTGGCATACCATTCAACAAGATTTTGAATAACGACGCCAAAGAAATCTGCCGCCTGTGAAGAAGCCCAATCCATGACTGCGGTTTTCACTTCTTCGTCGTCGTTGAACCGTTGACCACCAAGGAACTCCTTTAAGTACTGAAACAAGTGAAAATCACTGGGTGCAAGGTCTGGACTGTAAGGTCGATGATCCAGTTGTTCCCATGCAAAAGACCTGATTAGACCTCGTGTTTGTGCAGAAACATGTGACCTTGCATTGTCATGGAGCAACATCACACCGGAAGACAGTAGGCCACGCCGCTTGTTTTGTATGGCGCACACCGGAGTTTTCTCAAGGTCCCGCTATACGCATCAGAATTGATTGTTGTGCCTCTCGGCATAAAATCCACTAACAAAATCCCTTTCCTGTCCCAAAAGACAGTTGCCATGACCTGTCGTGCTGAAATTGTCTGTTTGGCTTTCATTCTGGTTAAGGACGATGTGTGTCGCCATTTCATTGATTGTTGCTTGGACTCAGGAGTCGTGTGAGACACCCAAGTCTCATCTCCTGTAACGATGTGGTCCAACAATTCGTCTCCTTCCTGATTGTATCGAGTCAAAAACGATGAAGTACAGTCCAATCTTCTTGTTTTGAGATCGTCAGAAAGCTGTCTTGGAACCCACTGAGAACACAATTTTCGATAATTCAGTTTCCCCGAAATAATGGTGTACAAAACTGACCTTGAAACTTGTTTAAATTCAATTGATAACTTTGAAATCGTGAATCGTCGGTCCTCTCGAATTTCGTTGTCCACATCACGAACCAAATCTTCAGAACTCAGAGAAGGTCGACCAGGGCATGGCTCATCATGCACATTAACCTGCCCGTCCTTGAACTTCTCACACGCTTTCAAACTTTACCGTCACTTATAGCATTATCACCGTAAACTTCACAAATCCGACGGTGAATTTCTGCTGCTGCCAAGTTTCTTGCACTCAAGAATCGAATGACAGATTGTATCTCACAGTCGGCGGGCGACTTAATTTTCTTAAACACTATAAACTTCTATAGCTCAGCACACAGACAGACGATACGGCTGCAAATGGCGTCTAAACGCGCGTAAAGCATGCTGGGAGCAGACGCGCAAGCGCACTGCGGCGATCGCGCGTCATTCACACTCTCACTCACAAACGGACCTTATTTAAAAAATACGCCTCGTACAATTTAATCGCAAATCTACATATCGTTGAATTATACAAATGTTTTAATAGTAGCCCGCTAACGTTTTCGAGCAGTATATCCCAGTATTTAGCAACAGCAGCAGTTATCAAAACATGGTTTCAATAAAAATTCTAATATTATGTCATTAAAATGTGTAGTATTTTACTTAAAATAGATAAACCGGGATGATATATCTTAGATATATATGTAATACTTTTAGCACTTTTCTAATACATATGAACACGGATTTCGACAAATTATCTGAGTGGGTTGTCTTTTACAAAAAGGAAGTAATCTTCTCTCCTATATCTGTGTTGCGCGTTTAAAAAAGTATTTCAGACATAGAGGACCTACAACTTAACGTGGGCTCCAAACCATGAGAAATACTTGTAAGCACTTGTACTCCAGAAAAGATTTAATAGGTAAAAAATCATGCTGGTGTTATTGTTTTAAAAGGATGAACGCCGTTTAAAAATCCGATGCTTCTGTTTCAATGAAACTTCAGACCATCAGTATAAAAGTCACAACTTTCTCTAAAAAAATTGAATTTTATTTTTACATTAGGTACAATACAGTGATCATTACAGATACTGATATTTTTATATAAACGTCAACTTAATATTTTAATTACAATTGTTAATACTGTTTTATTAGTTGGTACAGTATAACAATGACATCATCTGTGAATGGTTTCTTAAAATTAACTCACTATGAACTTTTATAACTTACATCGCTGTAGATAATTATTTAAGCAACTATACGCTTTATAATATTGTCATAAGAAACGTATTCTATATAGAAAAATATACACAATACCTAATTTTTGTTCAAAGAAATAATTCAACCTAACCATTTTCGATATAACGCACTTCTTTCTTTGAAGTTTGAATTTAATTTAGTGAATATGTGGGAATTTTAGTAACGTATATGTATGTTCTATATACACCTAATATGAAAATTTTTCATTGCTTGGCCTATACAGGGTATCCTACGACGCGAGGTCACTACTTACGTAACGTTTAGACTAAATATAGTTAAAAATTCTAATAAAGTTATGCCCCAAAGTAAACCGTTTTCAAAATACAGAGTGTTAAATTATTATTTACTAAATATTAACAATTTCAGAAAAGCCAATATTTATTTTTATTTTAGTTTAAATTCACTGTAAAGTATGTTGTCCTCATTCTCTAGTACTAGCTTTATTGGACGCTCAGTCGACGGTTTCCGGAAAGTTCCGTGTACTTTTTAGTTTCGACCTCTTTTCGCCTCTACTACACGTACGTAAAGTAGTGACCATATGTTCATATCCAGCCTGTTCAGCCCTCTTACCCAGATTTCGCTAATCGTATGGAATTTTGCCGTTGGATCATTCAAAATCGAAACCTATGTAATAGAATTTTATTCACGGATGAGGCAACATTTACAAGGAATGGATTAATGAACAGAAAGAACAGCCACTATTGGGATTTGGAAAATCCACACGAAATCACATTGTCAGATTATCAATATAGGGTTTCAGTGAATATCTGGTGTGAAATTATTGATAACATGTTCACTGGTCCATTCGTTTTTGAGAAACATTTACCGCCGACAGATATTTAAATTTTCTAGATCTTTTAGGAGGATTGTTATGTGACGTCCCTCTGGCGATCAGACATGGTGTGTGGTACCAGCACGATAGTGCCCCTGCGCAATTTGCGTGATGATTAAGACAATATTTGAGTCAACGGTTTGAAGGACGTGTAATTGCTAGAACAGAATAACCCCCTGGCACCCAAAATCTCCGGCCTTAACTGTTTAGATTATCATGTGGGGCATATGAAACATATGGTATACCGAACACCATCAGATACTGTAGAAGATCTTAGAAGACGCATTTTTGAGGCAGCAGAACTAATTCGGAATAACAATTATATGTTACGTAGGGCAACCAGATCTCTCTTAAGAAGAGCCAGAATGTGTCTCGAGAGCAACGATGGCCATTTTAAATAATCTTTATAGTGAATTTAAACTAAAAATAAAAATACATATTGGCTTTTCTGAAATTGTAATTATTTAATAAATAATAATTTAGCATTCTGTATTTTGAAAACGGTTTACCATAGGCTATTAGAATTTTTAAGTATATTTCGTCGAAACATTACGTACACGAAGTAGTGACCTCACGTCGTGGGACACCCTGTATACACGGAATTACGTCGAAATGAATTTAATTCATGAACTCCTTACTGCAGTCAATCGTTAGCTTTGTCTTTGGCGTTACGAAAGGTATTCAAAGTGTTCTTAGTTGTTTTAGATATACATGTTTGGTTCATCATTTTTTGCAGCTTTTGTCGATGTATCACTAAAGTATGGAATCAAAAAAGTAGTTTGTATAACTATAACCATTATTGTGGAAAATTTATTTAATAATCGAAACGTATATATCTAAAGGGAGTTTTAAGATACCTAGGACTAGTAATCCTGTCGTCCACATCCTACTACTGACGAAACACCACTGATGCCTTATGCCCCATTTGAAGTAACGGAAAAAAGAAGAAGAAAAAAGGAGCTTTCAAACGCCTGAATGTATCAGGGTGGTTATTATTCATATACGTAAAAGTAGTTATTACCTACCTTAGAAAAATATCGTGAGGATAAAATACTTACCCAATTTTATTAATAAGCAATCATAAATGCTATTATCGACAGCTGTGGGTATCTCTTATTTATGCCTGTGTAAAATTTATTGGTCTGTGCTTTTAATATTTTGAGCACACTCTTGTAAAATCCCTTTCAGGTCTTTACCAAGTAGTGACTAAACCGCAGCTTGTATATTTTTTACAGGTAGGCACGTCTACAATTATGCAATAAAGCAGATACTAGGAATTACCCACAACCATATTATGTCATAATTGTTTGGTAGTTTGCTACAGTATGACTTATCAAATTGCGTTTAAGCAAAGCAAACCGGCTAAATTAAAACAATACGACAGATCACCCACGGTTATCAATGATATAGATCAATATCAACAATTAATTAATATTAATGATATTAATTTAAATAGGTCCGCTTCGGTGATTAATGCAGTAAATTATTGTTATAATTCTAGGAACAAATATTTGCGCAACCGAAGTATGAATGATTTAAGTATACAATATTTATTAGAAGTTACTAGACTTTTTATTAGCGTACTATGTCCTAGTATGGGATGTAAAAAGTTAGGTTTTCCCTAGATCTAGTTTTTAAGTATATTGTTATAGTATGCTAAATTATTCATATTTTCAGGGAATTTTGGTTGTGATTGCTATTGTTACAAACTTTATGAATGGACAGGAACCGTGTTAACGAAAAAAATTGCGGGAAAACATTGTAAATAAAACCCAATAAGGAATATTTTAATATCTACGGAACAA
Source organism: Limonius californicus (assembly GCA_014611495.1). Classification (NCBI taxonomy): domain Eukaryota; kingdom Metazoa; phylum Arthropoda; class Insecta; order Coleoptera; family Elateridae; genus Limonius; species Limonius californicus. The sequence continues at coordinate 20,379 of JABXWE010021012.1, read as the reverse complement.
TGGTAATAACTTACGTAGTTGCAACTCCATATTTACGACATGTACAATATGTTACATAAAATTTCAATACTGTAGCTTAAATTCTTCAGAAGAATATTTTTTAAATGTTATTTAGATTTGATTGCGTTGTTGGCTGCCAATATGATAGGCGTAAATTCTAACTTAAAGATATGTGACTATACCGCATCCATAATGACTAAATCCGTGTCATTTAAAATGTTCAAAAAACAATAAAATGTAATAAATAACCAATTCATTACCTAATGTATATTTTATAAAACCATATAATTAATTAAATATATGCATGTAGCTTTCACTAACCAATAATTGCCATGGAAACTGATAACGATAACACGGTATTACGTGTAATACTAAGCAGCGGTTGTTCTACAGGGTGTATTAAAACGTGCGGCTAATAAATACATTACGCAAATATACGTTGAAAAACAAGCAAAAAACTATAACATCAATTTGGTCTTAGACGAAGAGTCTTTAAATTATAAGCACTTAAAGGTTTTCTAATTTGGCAACGCTGTACAATTTAAAGCTAAGAGACATGCTTTTAGTTACCCTTGATCGTATATGTTTGTGAATCTTCAATTAATTCAAGTATGTGTGCATGTTTTTCATGGGCATCCTCTAAAATTATTGAAATAATTAGCAACTCAAGATTGAATACGTTTTATTTAAATTTAACTCCTTTTTTTGTTTACAATAGCTGTTCAAAATGAGCACTTGCAACTTCTAAACATTTGGTACACCGAGTAATAATGTTTGGTATTAGATTTTGCAGCATGTTACGATTTTTTATATCTCTAACTGCATTATTTATCCGTTCAATAAGTTGTTCTTCGATTTCAATTTCTACTTCATAAACAAGAGCCATTAAAATGCCCCAAAAGAAAAAATCTAGGACATTTAGGTCGAGACTTCTCGCGGGCCATGATATCGGTGCATTGCACCTGATCCACCGCTCTGGAAAGTTTTGGTTCAACCAATCCCTAGTTTGAAGCCCCCCACTGGGCTGGAGCAGTAACGGTACTTCCTCTAATAATCCCGGAAAATATTGTTTAAAAAATAGACAAAATTTTCGGCGTTTAATTGACGGGGCAAAATGTGTGGCCCTATTAGTCTATTTCCGATAATTCCAGCCCATACATTGACGCTGAATCTAAACTGGTGATTAGCTTGATGCAAGACATGAGGGTTTTCATCGGCCCAGTGGTGCATATTGTGCATATTAAACATTAATTCCGTTACGGGTAAATGTGGCTTCATCCGTCCATAAAATGTTTTCAATGAAAGCGGGGTTGACTACTTGCTGTAATAACCATCTGCAAAACTCTATCCGTCGCGGATAATCTTCCAGAAGCAACCCATGGACTCGCTGGAAGTGAAACGGATGTAAGAGATTTTCTTTTAATACTCGATGTACAGCAGTATGGCTAATATCAAGTCTTCGAGCTACAGAACGGGTACTTTGTCGAGGTTCGTCTTCAAATACCCGTAAGATGGTCTCTTCTATTTCGGATTATAATACATGCCGTGGTCTTCCACTAACTCCCTGCACAGGTTCCATTCTTCCTGTTACTCTTAAGCGCTGATCTAGTCTTTGAGTAACATGAGCATTAGGAATTAGGATGTCTCCTGTGTACATAACGTTCGGCATATAAATTTGAAGCTCGATGAAAATTACCGCCACATTCGCCTAATATCAAATACATATCTGCGTACTCAGGTAAACTGTATGCCACGATTTTTCTCAAAACCAAAAACACAAAACAGAAGAAACAAACAAAGAACATAGTGACTTTTTCAAGTGTCAAAAATGACAATAATCTATCCATCAGTCATACATCCAGTTGTCAATTTTTTATTATTACATTTTACAAATCAACCCAGCCTGTAATGCATAGTTGCAACGTCTTTTGCATTCTTAAATATTAAATTATACTTAAACTAATTACCGAAATGTTATAACTTATATTTGATTACTTATTTTAATTGTTGAACGATGTGATGTTGATACTATTTAAATCGATTTCTCAACCAAAGTCGAACAGAAATTCAAAGTTTGGGCATTAATAACTCCTTAACCCAAGAGTTAATACTAAAATGGCATTAGAGTTTTTTGCTTGTTTTCAACGTAGAATAGCGTGGAGTAAATATTATCCGCACGTTTTAATACACCCTGTATAATAAAGTAACTTTTGTAAATAAAGTTATTTCGAATTGAGTTTTCATGACTCTACATGCATACAATCAAAAAATAATTGAAAATATGTTTTAAGCAACGAAAAAGATAAATTTGTTTATTGTAATACCAGTTACATTTTATGCTCTTCGTATGTCAATATTATTTTTCATATCTTCTTCTTCTCCTTCTGCAGAGCTTAGGCCTTCAGGTTTTTTTCGTCACAATTTGATCTGTCCATCTCTTCTTTGGTCTTTTTATCGATCTGCTAGCTTTGGTTTTATAACTGGGCGCCCAATTTTTTCTTCCTCCATCCTTTGTCGATGTTGCGCCGTTTTTGTCTTCCACATTTGATTTTCTTATTCAGTGGTAAATTATTTCTGATATCTGTTTTTATCTTCCTATCGAGCAACGTTACAATTTCTACCTCTCTCAGATATCACAGATGATTTACTATTATTTCATTTAAGGTAAAGATATTATCGGTACAGTATAGTGTGTAGTGATGATTTTTGAGTATATTTTGTATGCACTATTATGAAGGCCTCCGAAATTGTTGACGTTTTGTCTATTCTCTTTTTGAATGTGAATGTTCTAGCCGCTACGTTCCATTCATCTGGAATATCTTTCTTGTCCGAGCATATATTTATTAAATTCAAGAATCATTCCTCAAATATTGGGTATCCATATTTTTATAATTCTGTGTTTATAAACTTTAGAAAAATTCTTACCACTACGATATTTATAGCACTTAAATACATACGTATATCAGCAACGAAGCTGTAATCTTCAATAGGAACTTGGACTAACCCGGGTAACTTGGCTGAAGAATACCTCTATAGAAGCCAAGAATGGGTTGTGTTGTTTTGATTTGAGGAACCAACCTAGCGATATTTACTCATTTACTATGAAAGAATCAAATATTTGGGGCAGCTGGATTTTTATTAAAATAATTTTTGTTGGTTAGATTAACCTATGTGGGGTTGCAATGGTAGTTTGCTAGGTCCTACCCACAAGTTATATAGTCCACTCTGTATATGCCCGCATATGCATAAAATACTTTGTATTCTTACCCAATTCTACGATTACGTAGTACATCTTTTGCCATTACCAGTAGATAAAGGTTAAGTAGTGTATGTTCCACCAGTGCACTACTGCAATGCCATGCAATATTTCTTAAATATGTTTTTCCTTTTCCTTTTTTTAGTTGATGTTTTGTTAAGTTTAGCGGCTCAAAATTATATTTTTTAAACCCATAGTTTTTTATCTACTTTTTGGAGAATATTTGACTACTTTTTCCTCTGCAGAAATAATTTATGTAATCAAGTCTTATTGCTGTGGCTGCATTCCTATAGTAGGGGAAGCAATTAAAAAATCGTATCTTTGATTAGTTTAGAGTTTGTAAAATAACCAATGTTAAAATGCGGCGTCGTAGTGAACTATCTACTCAAAAACACGTGGGTTGCGTTCAAAAAGCAACCGCAATTTGATTATTTTTTGATCGCTCTACACGTCCTAGGCTTCATGTTATATTACGCGTACCAGAGAAAACGTATAGAGTCTGTTAGTTATATATTGTATATTGTTATCAAGATTAATTTGTTATTAATTTTTATGAAAAGTTTGGTTTTCTGATCGATAATATTAGAAACATTTATTCTAAGATAACCCATACTGATATACCAAGCTTCGTGTTTCAACATAAGATTGCGTAAACTCAGAAACGGATGCAATGTTTATACAGAGTATTTCATAATTTTCACATACGCACATGTACATAATACGAGGAAACCCTATTGCGCATACAAAGCAAAAATAGTATTTGGAAAATAGAGACAAGTAAGTTATTTATTGAATGTTGGATTATTGCTACAACTACAGTTAATCCACCAAGATGGGGGTATTTTCACAAGTCCTATAATTATATTTAAGGCGGTATCTAAACTGATCAATTCCGTCAAAATTGTGGGTGAGATTTGAAATAAACATCACTCACTTATCTACTGAGAATGTGTTCTACTGTTTTAAATTTTAGGATGACTTTCATACTTATCTCCCCATAAAACTGGTTTTGTAAAGTATTGATTCGTGACAAATGTCATGTTTTATATTTGTATAAAAATATTCGTATTTGTCTTCTAGAAACCAAAAAGTAGGTTAAAAAATGTGTTTGGAGTGTAGGTGCACGTAGATAGCAATCTACGAGGGGGTATTGATAAGTACTTAGCCTACCATATAAAACTCCACAATATTTCAAACCAAAATTTTATTTATTCAACATAATCTCCTTTAAGACTTATACATTTAGCAGAACGTTCATAAAGTAATTCTAAGCCATTTAAAAAAATCATTGTCTTGTCTGCAAACCACTCCTCAACGGCACATATTGCTTCGTCATTTGTCGAAAATATTTTACCTTTCAAATGTTTTTTGAGTTTGGGAGCAAATATTAATCTGACGGTGCTAAATCCGAAGAATATGGCGGGTGGTCAACTAATTCAGAACCAATTTCATCAATTTTTTGCAATCCAATCAACGACTTGTGAGCAGTAGCGTTATCCTGCAAAAAGAGCACCCCTTTGGCAAGTTTTCCGCGGCGGTTTTCCACAATTTTCTTACGTAATTTAGTTAGCAACTCAGTATAATATGCTCTCGTGGTAGTTCTACCCCGTTCCAAATAACATATCAGAATTATCCCATCTTTGTCTCAGAAAACTGAAGCACGAATCTTGCCAGGGTCGTGGAGAACCAACATGCTTCCACTGTTTGGATTGCTCTTTAGTCTCTGGTCATAGTGATGGATCCACGTTTCGTCCATAGTAACAAACCGATCCAAAAAAAGTTTGAGGAATCTTCTGCAAAACGGCGACAGATTTCCTTTGACGTTGTCAATCGAACGTGCTTCTGATCAACGTTTAAGCCTCTTGGAATCCATTTGGCCGAAAGTTTTCTCATGCCCAAGTGGTGATGAATGTTGCGACACACACGTTCTTAGGAAATGTGTAATGATTCTGCAATACTCTTAATCCCAATACGTGGATTTTCTAAAATAATACCATGGACAGAATCAATGTTTTCCGGAGTATTCACAGAAATTGGTCTTCCAGGGCGGTGCTCATCTTTTACATCTGATCTTCCTCTTTTATTTTCCACAACCCAGTTTTTAATAGTGGCGTATGAAGGACACTGATCACCTAAGGCTTCTATCATATCAGCAAAAATTTCTTTGTCCCGTAACCCTTTCAAAAATAAATACTTAATAACTGACCGAAACTCGATTTTTTCAAATACTATCTTCTTCTCAGACATGCTGTTTTCAAAAATTCACAGTTTGGTCACCGTTCAACTTATGGATGTCAAATTTTGAAAATTTATTTATAAAACATCATAGTTGTAACCGTAGCAACCATTTTCACTTTTCTTTACTAGAAACTTTCCAGGCTAACTAGATAGCAATACCCCCTCGTATTTCTTAGATATTTCCAGTGTAGTTTTGACAATATTATTTCATATTTCATGATAAATGAAAATATATAATAACTTTTAAAAAAATAACCTTTATAGAAAGTGGAAATTAACATGTGTTTGGGAGGATTTCTTCACAAAAATTTATTTAAGATACGAAACAGTGTAGCGGCGTTCCCCTAATGGTGATTGGATCTGCTTAAGCCCATAGCATCTTTCCTTTTAAAGTCCCCAAAAGGTGATGGCATGCCTTCCTTGTAATTATAAGCCTATAATCTTGTTGTCATGGTTTTTTCCAATTTAAAAGGGCAATAACTAGTCTACTTAAAATAAATTCCCAAAATACACATAAAATAAATTGTTGCTAGACTTTACGTTATTCATTGCAATGGTAGAGTTAAAATGTGGGCAAGCCTTAAGGAGCTTCATCCCGAAGGAGTTGTCAAGGATCCGGACAAATTTGAAGGTGCATTTCACATGATCTGGGCAGGCATAAATCTGTAGAGGACTGACTTCGTGGCAGCCCGAAGAAGGCTGCGAGGTATGTAGAAGAGATTATTGCAGAATGTGGTATCTGCAGCTATAGGTATTGGAACCTGGAAATTTTTTCCAACAGGATAATATACGACCGCACACAGCCACCCTAACTAGAAACTTCCTCGAGGAACCGCGAATTTCAGTCATCGAAAGAACTGTTATAAGCTATGAGCCTGATCGAAGGCTCAAGACGCGTTCTGCGGACCCAGAAACTACTAAACAGTTAATACCTGCGCACGTACAAGATTGGGAGAATATTTTCAAAAGGAATTACATTAATAAAAATATAGGTGCTAAATATTTTATAGGCTGTTCTGCAAAGGGGCCTCGGTGGTCTAGTGCGAGAACGCATTGACACTCGAGGTCACAATGAAATGCTGTCAATCCGCTGGGTGATCGCGTCTCAGCTGGGGCGACGGCATTTCGCTTAGTTAAGTTTAGGGTGCATGTTGCATGAATGGTTAGTATGTAAGGGACGCCCGCACCCCCCTGAAGTAATGCGAAAGCGGTTCCGGGGGAGGGGGGGACGTGGTATGAATGAGTGAGAAAAAAAGGCTGTTCTGCAAAAAAATTAATTACAATGATTGTCCTATTGCCGCTTTCCATTGTCAACACAAAGACAATAATAAAAATACTAAAGAAATTTTGAAAAATGAGGTATAATTAACAAGCAATTTTTGTAGAAAAACCTTTCTAATTGGCACGACTTTATCAATTTAGTAGTCTTTTTAGTCCATTTACCTGTTTACTCAGTTTCACTTAAGAGTCTTTAATAATACTGTCGTTCAGCACTAAGGGATACGCATGGGGTCTCCTCACTTTAACGTCGAATCCGAACGACAAGAATTACTGTATTTTACTTCTAAACTTGTACAGTGGTAAATATTTATGCTCCACTTCTTATCTAGTACATAATCTTATATCACTTCGAAATTTTGGCATATGTTGTCCTAATATATCTACCGAGGGCACTTCTCAAATCTTATTAATTTGGCAAAGTTATGGCAAACCGCCAGAGTTGATGATATCAGAACTTCTGATTTTTGGAAAATGAACTAATTAGAATATCAATCTATAGAACTTTTAGAAAAATTCACGAAGAGATGAAGACATTTTCGGTGAATTTTTATCTTCAAATAGTATGGTTAAAATATGCTGCGCGAATTTAAATGTGGAAGTCTTGTGAAGTTGAGCATGCAGGTAATACTTCAAACGCTGCCATATCAGAAAACAGTAACTAAAAGTCCTGAGCAATAAAACATTAAACAAGCGGATAGTGCACGAATAAGGCTTGCCATTTCATTTGGTTCAGAACACTGCAAACATTTATAATTCCAACGTCTGTTAGAAAGACCATAATGTTAGTTACCTAGGATGCAAAGGGAAAATTTGCTCCCTGATCATTTACAACTTGCACGCTCTATTACAGAGTAGTGTTACACAAATTTTATTAAAAAAAATCGGGGAAAAACAAAGAGAAAACTGCTGCGTGGTGTTTTATTGCAATGCACAAATTCGTAAGTCTATTGTTGCAATGACTGTCATGGGGTGTAAATTATGAAACAATATCATTGTTCTTCAGATAAGCTCTTCAACTGTTACTATTTATTCTCAAAATTGTAAGTAATACTTATGTGGAACACATTTTACAATAATGGAGACGTTATAGATATGGTTTGATTCCCAGGATAAAAACTTTTGTTTTGGCAGAATCTGGACGCTGGAATATCAATAAGACAAGCTCAATCATGTATAATGTAGATGAAGATTACATTGAAGTATTGCGATACTGACGAAATTTTCTTCTAGCGCAATGGTGGAACATACGAATTTGACTCCGCATTAAAGTCCGCGAATGTAACAAGTAACCGCTCTCTCTAATATCTTCTATTTTCACCACTTTATTGTTTTATAATAAAAGTGTATTCAACAATTAATACCACTGTTCTCAAGTGGTTAGCGCACACCCGATTCGATACCTGGCGGGTAGCCTACCCAGCCACTTTTAATAATTAGCTACCTGCGTTCGAGTGAATAAGAGGTAATAATGCGGTTTTCTAATGTGTGATGCTCACCACATCACCACGTGTTATTAATATGGCACGCGCAAACTCATTCATGGGTTGTTAGAGCCTCACCATTATTATTATCAATATGTTCTTTAGCTTTCTTTCTTCGGTATCCTTTATACCCTCAGGGGTATTGGATATTTGTGGGTTCCGCATCCTTTATCCATTTCTTCCATCCTTTACGGTCCTTTGCCATCTCGTTCATTTCTTCTATCGTTTTCCTTCTTGCTTTCCGTATCTCTTCTATGTTCTTCATCCAGGTGAGTCTCGGTCTTCCTCTTTTCCGCTTCCTCGTGCCTTCGTCTTCCATTACTTTTTTCGGTAGTCTGTTTCTGACCAATCTCTGTAGCTGTCCATACCATTCTAATTTCTTCTTCTCACTTTTCTGTGTTATGATTTCCTCATTTCTTATGTGATCCATCTTGGTTTTCCCCGCTACCTTTCTGCAGTACTTCATTTCTGCTGCCATCAGTTTTGGTTTGTGTTTCTGTTGTACAGTCTAGGTTTCGCTTCCATATAGGATCGTTGGGACCACTATTGTATTACATATCTAGCTTGGTTTTTTGTTTATTTTTTTTTTCAAAAACTGACTTATTTAGTGCGTAATATATGTTGTTTGCCTTCTTGATTCTGTTTGCTATTTCAAGGTCTATTTTCCTGTCGTTTCCTATGATAATTCGTAGGTATTCCATTGTGATCACTTCTTATAGGTTGATTTTGGTACATTATTCTGTTTTGTTTCTGTCCCCTTTTCTTATTAATATACATTATTTTACTCTTTTCTACATTAACTTCCATCTTAAGTTTTTCTATTTCTTCTGTCCATACATTTACCAGCTTTTGTATTTTACTGTTTTTGTCTGCTATAAGCACTAAATCATCTGCGTATAACATGCTATTCATTCTGAGTGGTATCATATTCCTGTGTCCCACTGTAGTCTGCAGTTTCTCCGTTCTTCGTCTTGTGTTTTTCGGTAGCCTGTCCATTACTATTATAAACAGGTAAGGGATTAAACTGTCACCTTGTTTTATACCCTTTCTGATATTATCTGGTTCTGATCTATTGCCGTTTATTTGTACTTTTGCTCTTGTATCCTCCCGTGCCGAGTTTATGACTTGCATTACTTTCTTCGGTGTGCCTATTAGTTCCAAACAGTTTTCTATTACTTGACTTTGTATTGAATCAAAAGCTGCCCTTAGGTCGATAAGTGCAAGGATAAGTTCTTCTCCCCTTTCGATTCTTCCTTCTATCAGTTGTCTTATTATGTATTATATTGTCTGTTGTCTGCCTTTTCTCCCTGAATGCTGTTTGCTCATCCTCTAGCTTATTTTTTATGTGTCCCTTTAGTTTGTTTTGTATTATTTACGTATATATTTTGTAAGTCATGGGTGATAGGCATATTGGTCTATAGTTGTCGCATTGGGTCTTGTCACCTATTTTGTGTATATGCATTATGTTTTTCCATTCCTCAGGTATCGTGTTTCTTTCCCACGCTTCAGCCAGTATTTTGTGTAGCCATGTTATTCCGTTCTTTCCCATGTATTTGATCATTTCTGGATCCACTTCATCTTCTCCACTTCCTTTACCTATTTTGATGTTTTCTATTGCTTCTTCTGTTTCTCCTATATCGATATTATTGTTCTGTATTTCCTCCTGTTGTTTGGGTATATTTACTTCCAGTGGCTGTATTTTATCATGCTCGTCTAAGTCGAATTTTTGGCTGTAGTGTCTTCTCCATACTTCCATGTTGTTTTCATCTCTGACGCCTGAATATGTCTTCTTTCTTTTTCCTCTTAGCCCTTTAATTGTATTCCAGAATTTTCAATTTTTATTTCTGTATCCCTCATTTAGTTCGTTTCCAAAGTCCTCCCATGTTTTTTTTTGGCAAAGTCCTCCCATGATTTTTGTTTGGCTTTTTTCACTACTTCTTTTGCTTCCTTTCTCTTTTTATCGTAGGTTTCCTTGTATTTTAGATCCTTCGTGTATATGTATTTTTTCCATTCTTGTTTTTTGTCTTGCACTGTATCTTTGATTTCCTTTGTCCACCGTCTAGTTCTTTTTCTTCCCGTATTTATCTTCCTGTATCCACATACTTCTCTTGCTGAGCTAATTACTATTTCTTTTAGTGCTTGTCATCTGTCTTCCAAAGTCCAACTTCTATTTTCTGTTTCCTGTTTATTAATTTTTGTCTCTATTATTTTACTATATTTGTTTCTGTTTTCGTCTTTTGTTAACTTATTTATATTTATTCGAGTATATTGTTTTATCTTCTCTGTGGCTGGTTTGATGTTTCGTATTTTTCCTATTACCCGTCTGTGCTGTATGCCCATTTCTGCTTCTGGTTCCACATTTATTTGTTTTATGTCTTCTTCCATTTCTGTTGTGTATGTAGTCTATGATATTACTTGCTTGTCTCTCTTGCGCGACGAAAGTGGGTCTGTCTTCTCGTTTTTGCTTCAAGAAGGAGATTCCAATTTTCAGCTCGTTTGTTATACATAATTGTAGCATTTTATATCCATTTCTATTTATTTCCCATTCTCCATACGGTCCGCTGCAGCCAAGTCCCTTATATATGTCTGTACCTATTCTGGCATTCCAGTCTCCCATTATGATTATTTTGTTGCGTTCTTCCCTCACCCTTATCTAATGTGCGCTGTAGTCATCAATAGGTATGTCAACTATTAAATCTTACGTTTTCTTATGATAAATCTCGTATTCATATTAATGATAGACGTATCATAGTTTCAAATTCAAATGTGTTTCTCTAGAGATATGTCTTCATAATTATGTACTGTTGTTGTTTTATATTGCCAATATAAATACCATTATTTTTATTTTGAATACATCTACCTACCGTACTGGCGTCTAATTGATGTTTTGAATAGCTAATGCTTGCGATTGCTACATAGACGAGTGCAGTAAAACTGAAAATTTAGTTGTGAAACACACTTTAAATCTTTTCTAAATTGAGTACGGTTTAGTGATAAAGTTGAAAATCATATTACAGTCAAAATACAATTTAAAAATTCATAGTACTGGTGCTTTAATTACATCATAAATGGTTGCAATTTCCTAGCATTAATCTTCTCTGTATTTCTTTCTTTATATCTGATTTTCTATAAAATTCTGCATCCAAGTATGTAAATTGGTATGCTTCTTCAAAATTACGTATATGTTCTTTTTCCGCTTCAATCCGTCCATGTCATAAATTTTATTTGTAGCCCTATCTTCTGTACCGATTCCTGTATTTTAGCTAAAAGTTCTTGTAACTTTTTATAACTCTTTCTTACTTCTTGTCGCAATTTCTTGTGATATAACAAGCTTGTGCTATTCAGGTTAGTTTTTTCATTGCATATCCTAGTGCATAATTAAAAGCTATTGGTGTTAGAAGGTATGTCAGTCCTTCATTCATCTCCAAATTTTTCGATATTTTGGTGTTAATTCTGATTCTAATAACACTTTTTTTAATGTTAGTTTTATTAAGATTAATAATTTTAGGCTCACTCCTAGTTCTAGCAATGTTTTTCTCTTTATACAATTATACACCTATCTGAAATCGATGATGTCATAAACGTTTTTTGTTATGTTCGCGACCTTCAGCTTTTATCTCTCTCAAGACAAATATCTGGTCCACTACCGATCTTCCTGTCCTAAAACCATTCCAGTATTTTCTCCTTTATCTTTATTGTTTTGTATGATACGTTTCGTAGTGCAAAACCTTTTTAATTTCTACATTCCAACCTGTCTCCTTTGGAGAGTAGAACTACTTGAGTCCATACTTATACAGGGTGTTACTGAATTGCAGGAACAAATTTCTGGGGCTTAAAGTATACACGAAAACAAACATTTCCTTTCAGGGGTAGAGCTTCCCAAAGATTCTTTAAGAAGCGCCTAAATGTAAGCAGCTCAATTTACTACCTACTATTTGTTTCCATAACGACGGAAATTAATACAGGATAAATAGTAGCTAGTAAATTGAGTTGCTTACATTTAGGCGCTTCTTAAAGAATCTCTGAGAAGCTCTATCCCTGAAAGGAAACACTTTTGACCATACATTTATTAACAAATAATGTTTATTTTCATGTATACTTTAAGCCCTAGAACGTTATCTCTGCAATTCATTAACACCCTGTATAGTTCTGCGGTTATTCGTTCTCAAGACTCTTGTTCTTAAGTTTACTTACTGTTTCATCTATTTCCTTTACTGTTCCATTTTCTGTTTTTTCTGTATCTTCTCCACTTTCTTCATTTAGGTTTGACGTTCCGTTTAATAATTCTCCAAAACGAGTTTTCTACATATCCCAGATGCTTTCCTCTTCTACAATTAATTCTTCCTTTTTTTTCTATAAAATATTGTCTTTTGTTGGTATTCTTTTCTTGCTATTTTTAGGCCTTGGAACATATTTCATAATTCCTTGTTTTTATAACTTTCTTTTTTGATTATATCCTTATACTTATTAATATACAGGCTGTGCCATAAGTTCAGATAAAATGCCTCGTAGCGTTGCTCAGCAGAGCATACTGAACACAAAACAGCTAAAATATATTATTATTTGCAGACTAGTTACTTCACACGAGCTTCTTGAAGTTTTAAATTTGAATGCTGCGTATCTTTAACAGTAAAGCTAAACTTGTCACGCCTTTTCTATTTACTAATTACAAATTAAATTGTTTAACTTACAAAAACAATCTCATTACTCCGCCACTGTTCAGGTAGACAAAAATTACACAAATAATCGATACTAGATTCCCGGAAACCCAATCGAAGAAGGAGTGGGTTCAAAACAATTTATTTTATAGGCGCCACCAACTTGTAATTTCTTAGCATCGTCGAGGTGGAAAAAAAATGAGAAGTTGGACTCCAAGATAAATAATCACCTACCTTTACAATAATGAGCTCTATTCTTTATGAACTTAAATTTAGATAATTCGTAGTCTAATAAAACAATCAAGTTGCAACCCAATCTCAGTTTAATTAACAAAATAATAAATTCATTCACATTTTTCGTTTCTGTGAAACACCATAAATTAACCAAAATACACATATATATATTTATACGTATACGTCCCAATCTTACGTTACTCTTCCGTAACACAACGGAAATTTACTGAATAATTCAAACAAGTTTAGGATCAGTATTGCGCTCAACAATTATATTCTCGTAAATAATTAGCGCATCTCCGCGATCCCGAAGGCCTTCGATTCACGCAAATGGGCGAAAACAACGATCTAAATCATTAAAAAAGGCCTTCGATTCACGCAAATGGGCGAAAACAACGATCTAAATCATTAAAAACGTGAATCCTACCACGCAATATCAACCCCTATTGGAATACCCTGTATATCTGCTATACGTAAAATTGGACACGGTATTTTCACAATTATATCCCTTAGATACACTTAACCCTCTAATTAAATCCCATTACAGATAATCCCAATTAATTCATAAATTTAAATAAATGTCACGAAATCATGAACAATAATACAAGGTTACATATGTTTTAAAAAGTTCACTTCCCTTGATCCGCTGCAATCAGCTCGTCCATGCATCGGTGACGATCCAGGTGTCCACTTGTTTCGGGAAAAACCTCCCAAGGTTATTCGATCAGGACAGCTTATAAATTCCGCACTACGTAGTAATGTAGAGTTTTTCTATAGTGTCTTAATTTCTGGAAGTCCCGATGTACGACTTTTTGCCAGTTGATGGACTCTGGCTTATCCCAAAACAAATCTTCTTTACCGGAGTAAATTCTATAATGGAAAATATAATTTCCTGGAGACTTTTTTCCCTGCAACAATAGGAACAGCTCCTATGTGAAGTGAAGTACAAAGCGAAAAACTAATTTCCAATCGACCAACGATTTCAATAAAACTTCACAATTCACGCTAAACGTCCGGCAAAGTTGACTATATTTTACCCACTGACCTAATTACGGGAAACTGCCTTTTCGAACCTCCAATTCCCTCCCCGCAGAATTTTGAACTCCAACTCGTACTGCGTCGCTTGCCTGAACGAACTTCGAAATTTAGGCGCGAGAACATTACAAACTATATCGTCGATGAAACTCATCAACAAACTCAAGATATGTGGAGGATTCTATAGCGAGCTAGTAATCAAAAATTCAATGTATGTTTTTACATAGGCAAATCATTACACTCGTTTCCCTGTCGCTATAGGGCTTAGGGTCGTCTATCTAAACGCTGGAAAACGAACTGCAACCAATATGAAAAACAATACGTATAGTATACGATAAAGTAAATTGGTAATTAATTAAATTTTAAGGATAGGGTTGTGTAAATTATGTTTTTAAAGGATGGTAAGTAGTAATAATGTGAAACAATAAAAATTACTTCTGCACAAGTTCAAATTGCAGTTTTTGATCCTTAAATTTTGTGGAAAACACAAGATTTAGAGATGGCATCAAGCCAAATCGCAGCAAGACTGATTTCATTTGACACAGCTGTTCCGAATTTTAAGTTGTCAAACTCATTTTCTGATCTTTCCGTAAATTTCGTTTCACTTACATTAATGGAGTACACATTTGCTGAGTAAACTGGCATGATTTGGATTCTTGGAGAAGTTGGCGGTAATTGTATTGCCGTGGCAAGACTGTATGCTGAGCGGTATCCAAACTACACATTTATTAAACGAACTAACCAACGAATACGAAAGAGAGAATGCGTAGGTCTAAAAAGAGGTGGTGATCGTCCATTTACGGCACGACAGCCCAATATTGAAGAAAATGTCTTGGATTTAATTGAATATGGGAGCTACGAAAAGCATAAGTAGTATTTCTCGGATTGTAGACATACCAAAGTCGACAGTACACAGAATATTACGCGACAATGGCCTATATCCTTTACGTAAAACGGTACTGTGAATGGCTATTAAATCAACATCAGGAAAATCCGAATTTTATTGGCAATATTTTGTGGACAGATGAAACCAACTTTACGCAAAATGGCGTATTTAATACTCATAATAACCGTGCGTGGGCAAATGAAAACCCTCATGCAACTCACGTTCGAAGTCATCAGTATAGATACGGTGTTAATCTTTGGGCAGGTATGGTAAATTATTATTTAATTGGCCCTTTTATTCTGCTTTATTATGCTGAACATTTCCTACATTTTCTAAATGATGATTTTCAAATACTATTGGAATATGTTCTACTGACAGTTAGAACAAATAGGTATGTGGTACCAACAAGTATGGAATCATGGTTGGAGATTGGCTTCAAAATCATGTTATTTCTGAGGTTATCTGAAGGATTTAGTATATCTCACACCAGTGAACAATGTGGCTGATTTAATAGGTGATTTGTGTTGGCAAAAGTGTCGACTGGTCTAGATAACAATTGTCATGGGCTTAAACGGAATTGTGACACATAAACGACGACATGCCATAGAGTAGCTCAGAGGAGGAGGGGGGGTTCATATTGTAAAATAGACCGCGCTTAAATCTGATCAAATTCGGGATAAAGTCGTAATAAGTGAGAGCGCCAAAGGGAATATCACTAGATCCGGCACTGCTCAAGCTCCACGTTACTTTAAACGGCCAATCCGAAGGTTGTACGTGCTGGAACTTACCTTTTGAGGCAAGTGTTCCTATTAAAAATGTTCATTTACTAGCCCCGTAAACAACGGGGCGCAACAATCACTGTGCTTACAGGAATCTTCACAATACTTTTAACAAAGATCAAAATAAAACAGAGTTGAGTTTAACAAGACATTTAATTAAATTCGTGAAGCGGACAAAATACACGCAAAATGGTTAAATAATTATAATTTGGTAACGAACAAAGATCAACATTATTAAAAAAACACAATTTAAAACGAACATTCTTCAAATTAAACAAGGTCACGCACAGGTGAACCCAAAACAATTAAATCTAGGCTAACAATACCGGAAAAAATACTGCAGAAAGGCCTTGTACACGTAGTATTTTCTTACATCGCTAAAGTTCTTCGAATAAAACATACAAAATATAAATTAGTTTTGTAAGATTTCGCAATCAACGGCGTGCGTTTCAGGCGGCATCCCGTCGGTAAACTAAATGTAGACGCTGAAGCGTGGCTAACAAGGGTTTTGAAAATTTACCTTTTTCGATGGAAAATTAGCCCTTAAGTGGGGGTGTAAAACTTGAGTCGGTCCCTGCGTGTAGTGGTGGAGTTTTTCCAGTTAATTTCCCTTGAAACGACTTCCTTTTGGCAGATGTTTCAATTTTGCGTCTTACGGCGGAATTTCCCAAATCGGTACTTTAAACGATATTTTCGGAATTAACTTAACAGTGTGAAGACTCGGGTCAAAGCCGCGTTTGCAGAAAGCTAAAGAAACGTCGCACATACAGGGTGCGTTCAGTAAAAGCGGCCGAATATCACACAATAATTGTGTAATACATGTTTTTCTATAGTTTTTCATAGTAACTACAAACATATTTTCCGTAGAGCATACAACAAGCGTATTACACAGTTGCCAAGTTTCCACTTCTTTTCGTGTTTCATGTGAATAAACTAGCATGTGAAAAATAACTATTTAGGCTGTTTTATATTTAGCATACACTGCTGAACAGCGCTATGAGGCGTTTTATCGCGAGTCATGGGACAGCCTGTGTATTGCAATAGAACTCCATGCGATAAATATATTAAATTAACGCCTCGTTGTACTTTCTTTTCGTTTCTCCTAGTTTGTATTTTCATTTAAATCCTATAGTTTCTGCTTCTTTTTGAATAATTAACATTATGCATGATGCCGTTTGAATTTGCTTAATGAGGCGTTCTCATTTTTGAGTATTAAAGTTGATGGTGCAATATCGTTTGTGTGACTAATCAGAAAATATCATCCTTGATGTAATTTAAATATTTATGCTTACTTTATTGAAAAAGCTCATTACGAAAGGAGGTTAGAAGTAATTGCGTCTTTATTGTTGCACTCTGTATAAGTGATATCTCTACGCGGTTATTATTTTAAAGATAGTAACCGATTTTTTTATCATGAAATTGTATGTATCGATTAAAAGTATTATCAACTGAACATTATTTGAAGCAAATTAAAATTAAAATTCCAACTTAGTTATTATCTTTTTACAAATATTTATATTACTGCAATTACGATACAAAGATATGCTTGTCACCTTTTACACTATGAACTTTGTCTTTTATCGTCCAGCAATTACAATTTTTTATATCTTAAAAAAGTTGAGTCAGCTTGTATTGTAATTTCTTTAGACAATATTTTATCAAAATCAGTATGTGGGTACGTGTACACAGTAACGAATTATATAACTATATACGTTTGTACATATATGTGCACATAATGTATGCCATCCATAAGTAACATTTTTAATATCCAGGTATATACAATATGATTCTAAGTAATTAGACAAAAAATTATAATTTTCTTTTACTGTAATACTGGAAAACCATAGACAACTGTTAATTTAAAACTAACTAACCAATGTAAACAAACATCGACCTACACCATAAAAAAATTGTTAGGTCTACCTCATATAAATTTTTCAAAAAGAAATCGCAAAGTTCTAATACAGTTTCCTTTAAGTTGTTAAATTTAAATAGCCTTTTTTTCATTATAAGTGATGGAAGCTTTACTTAGCTACAATTTAAAAATTATTTATAATCTAAACAAATACAACTGAAAAGGAACGCCCGGTGTTTTTGGTTCGCCTAGTAAAACAAATTACCTATCTTAACGAAATATTTTCATCTTGTGTAGAAAACACAATTCTTTAATAAAGTAGATAGTAACTTACTTAATGAGAATAAAAGAAAGAACGAATACGTTTGAGAAGAACTTCGTGTGGGTAAACCTGTATGAGGAACCTCCTAAAGAATCATCACTGCTAGTACTAATTTCCAATACCTATTTGTGTTTCTTTTTTCCTGGTTGGAAATTCAAATGCGTGTGGTTATTTGTTTTACACGAAAGCGACAGCAATTTTCTACACTGGTTTCCACAAGCATGTTACAAACTGAAATATAAATGAAAAAGAATAGTGTTCCTGCTTCGAAAATTTATCACAGGCATGACCCTAACAGAAATATCAACATAGTCGTTCTCCGGAATTGATGAAACTAAATCCCTGAAAATAATTAGGAAAATGCGAAGACATTTAAGAAATATGAATGTAGAACCTGAAACTTTAGACCATTTAAGAGAAAATCTTCATGTTGTAATAAATATTTCAAAAAATTTGGCCAAATGCAAAAGTCTAGTGAAATAAAATCAGTGGATTTAGATGAATCTGCAATTAGATTCCTCAACTGCTTTAGGAGAGCACACCTTGGCTGGCCACCCTGTGTATATAGCAAAGTGTTTAAAAAAAGGTCGGATAATTGACTAACGTATACAGTCCTTATCACGTCAAACAAAAAAGTCTTAACCAACTGTTGCAGAGATGAGAAGATTTAGTATTTTAATCAACAAAACTGCAATACCATGCATTTACCAGGAAAAACAAAATTTAAGTTATTCTTATTTGTATACTGTACACAATGGTGTTCCATATCATGCCCAGCCCTTACTGCTTCTGATTATGCTCCAAGAGAGGTGTTATTTAGAATCATACTAGGAAAAGTTACAGAAAATCCTAACATTGCAGCCACTTTTAGGAATAACGTTGTCATTCATTTGTATAATAATTATATTTGGGCAGACCGAAATTCTATCGCTGTTGTCGAGGAAAAACATTTAGCACGTCCGCTCACCACAACCAATCCATCTTTTAGTAAAACAATCATTCACTTAATTAACTACATAGTAATGATAATATGCAAGCACCCCATCATGCTGATAAACCTTACCGGCTCTTACACTGAAAGTTATATTTTGCAGTAGATCTTCTAACAGATCTGAATTACAAATATTTTGCATCTATTATGGTGCTTTCGCAGAAATAAGAACAAATGATATGGTCTCTAAACACTCTACTCTATACACCAAACATGTTGTAATGATTAATAGGCGCATTGTTTAAAAAGTCCGATCATCAGAAACTAATATAATTAGATAAATTGTGTTATATTTTTATTTTTAGAGTAGCAAAAGCAATAACGTACATGTGTAAGTATTAAGAATAGGAAGCACGAATAATACAGCATATAGGCGGTAATTTTGAGTAAGTATGGGCAACCCTCAGAACATGGACAATTATATTACATTTTTTTACCAACCTTTCTTCAGGCAGTTTGTTTATACAAATAGCATTAATCTTTCAGTATTTTCCATTTAATTGCATTTATATTCATTACATACAACATAAACAATGTTTGTGTTCTGAGGGTTACCTATGTGTTTTTCATTTAGGGACTTTACATTCATTGTATAGATTGTAGAATCAATACCTAGGGTATTTAACGAATTTTTTCTATTTTAATCAACACGCCTTTGACGAGTTCTGGACATCAGGACAAATTATTTCTAACGCGTGGCACCATGCTGATGCCTCCTGTATCAATAAATCTTGTACTTATTCTTCTTAAACATTTGTTATACCTGAAGTCCAGTTGTCTTCCATGCAATTAAATAAGTACAATAGGTATGAATCAATAAAAAAAACAATTAACCAACAACGGTAATAGCAACAATAAACAAAAACTACGGTGATTACTACAAGGACAAACAAGTAATTAAGGTTTTTTTACAAATAGAAAAAAAAAACTATTGTCTTTTGCTATAATAATTGACGTGTGCGCTTTAGGTAGACGTATTTTGCTTAAATACATTTCGTTTTGTTTCATTTTCCGTTTCACATTAATACTAGACCAATTTTATTAAACAGTTTGCGAAACGAAACAGGTTCCAGTAATCGATTTATAAAAATGGGATAGTACAGAAAACGATTTTTCAAGTTCTAATAACTAACATGGAAAGAATTTATCTTTTATATTTTGATTTGGTCATTTTCAGAAATTGAAACTGAGATGAAAAAACTCTAACTCTTCTTCAGATAATTTAAATGTATTGATATAAAGTAATGACCATATGTTGAACGTCATGATCACACAAGTTTACATATATTTGCGTCTTCTGCAAAGATAAACATTATTACTGCGGCTGTTTTTTTTTTCATTTTAACTGCGTTTTAGAAGGCCA
>JABXWE010021011.1:0-26872 GCA_014611495.1 Limonius californicus | reverse complement strand
CCCCCCCCCCCCCCCCCCCGGGAACCGCTATCGCATTACTTCAGGGGGTGCGGGCGTCCCTTATATACTAGCCATTCTGCAACATGCACCCTAAACTTAACTTGGCAAATGCGGTCGCCCCAGTCGGGGTTCGGTCGCCCCAACGGAGCGACTGCATTTGCTGTGACCTCGAGTAGCCAATGCGTTCTCGCACTAGACCATCGAGGTCCCTAACCTAACCTAATCTAACCTAACGTAACCTAACCGCCTGTACTATGAGGCACCATTACGACATTCTCAGAAATTTGTAAATTGCTTGTTTTAAGCATAAAGTTTTCTAGCGTTTTTTAAAATAATAATATCCTGCTAAGGATTTAGCAAAAATTCATGGTCAAATTTTGTGTTACGTTATGCCTGGGTATAACTTGGCGCCGAGTTGGGCTGGCACCCAGTTGGCGACGCCCAGTTGGCTTGGCGCCCAGTTGGCTTGGCGCCCAGTTGGCAGGCGCCCAGTCGACGGCGCCCAGTCGGCGGCTCCCAGTTGGCGGCGCCCAGTTGTCCCTTACCGTGCGCATTCCATCGAATAAAACAGTCGTATTGAAAATGCTCAAGCAGAAGAAAGCACGCATTATATTAAAAGAGATAAAAGTACTGCAAGTCCTATCCGGGGGAGTTAACATAGATGAGCTCTTAGTTACAATATATATGAAAGATCGTAAAGTAAGAATAACAAATTTAGTTAAAAATAAATTTAATTTACATTTTCATGTGTGTGGCTGCAGGTTATGGCATTAATATTTGAATTGGCAGGCAACCCCAGCTTGTTTGAAACTTATGGGTCTTTGGACAGGGAGACATTAGGCATTATACCCAGCAAATCTTGAAGGGATTAAATTATTGCTATGGCATGGGATTTATGCACCGTGACATAATCCCGATAATTCTGGGTACAATTTCCAACAGAAAGTTGTGAAAATAATTGATAGGGGCGTTTAGGTTAGGTTGGGTTAGGTTAGGTTAGGTTAGGTTAGGTTAAGTTGGGTTAGGTTAGGTTAGGTTAGGCTGGGTTAGGTTAGGTTAGGTTAGGTTGGGTTAGGTTAGGTTGGGTTAGGTTAGGTTTAGGGGTTAGGCTTGGGGTTAGGTTAGGTAGGTTAGGTTGGGTTAGGTTATGGTTAGGTTAGGTAGGCTGGTGGTTGGGTAGGTTTAAAGGGTTTAAGGTTAGGTTAGGTTAGTTAGGTTTGGTTAGGTTAGGTTAGGTTAGGTTAGGTTAGGTTAGGTTAGGTTAAGTTAGGTTAGGTTAGGTTAGGTTAGGTTAGGTTAGGTTAGGTTAAGTTAGGTTAGGTTAGGTTAGGTTAGGTTAGGTTAAGTTAGGTTAGGTTGGGTTGGAGTGTATGGGGTCCCGCTGCAGAGGTAGCGCCTTTTGACCGGGGTCGGTCACATCACTGGGGATGGATCCTCGGACCCGCCTAGTGATGGCCCTCGGCAATCGTGCCACAAACAATTCCCAGGCTGTACAGAGATACACATGCATCTGCTTGACCATGTACCACCTGCTGGAAAGCATTACAAACCCGAAAATATCTTCATTTTCACGAACTGATGCGTATGTGGCAGAGGCCATTTCAGTGTCCGTTCGATCCCTGGGGAAAGTTTTCAGCGAATGTACTGATTTAATGTTAAGTTTTAAAGCAACAGGTGTCAGACAGCAAAAAGGTGTCCCACCAAAAGAAAGGGTTCCAACCGAGAACGACACTATGTAGGGGAGAGGACGGAGAAATAATTGGGAAAGGGGAAATGATAATAAAGAGGTGAAGGATTATTTTGAAAACCTACGGAATGTACAGGGTATGGGAAATAACCAGAAGGAAGAAATAATGCAAAATCAGGATGAACCAACAAAGGAATTGCTAACTTACGAGGAATTCGAAGAAGCGGTTAATGGCATGAAAAACAACAAAGCGCCGGGCGAAGATACGATAACGATTGAGCTAATTAAATACGGTGGAGACTTAATAAAACGTGAGATATATAATATAATAAGTAAAGTTTGGGAAGAAGAATATATGCCAAAAGACTGGAAAATGGCGATCATCAGCCCACTGCACAAAAAAGAGCACAAGACTAAATGCGATAATTATAGGCGTATATCCCTATTACATGTAAGTTATACATATCTGGAGTCGATCTTGCGAGCAGGGTGAAACTTTGATGCGGGGGTTTCTTGGGATCGGGGGCATGGTCGCATTGCGGACGGTGCGAATGGGTTCGGGAGTGAATATTAGGTGGGTTGTTGGTTGTTGGGAGACTGGGAGATGTGCAAATCACAGTGACCTTGGAACAATACATGGAAGTGAAATACGATCAATGTGAACCTTCAGTAACCTTAGAACACTACATGGATATGAAATAAGAACACTGTGAACCTTCGATACCAAAGTTTGGGGCCAAGTGTATAATCGCATAACGGGCAGTTTCAATAAGTTTGGGAATAAATATTAAGTAGCTTCTTAGTCATTAGGAAACTAAGAGATGTGCAATCAGTAACTTTAGAACAATAGCTAGTTGTGCAATAAGAACAATGCGACACTTTGATACCAAAGTTTATTAGGGTCAAATGTATAATCGCATAACGGACAGTAAACATAAGTTTGGGAGTAACTCTTAAAGTAAGTTCTTAGTTATTAGGAAACTAAGAGATGTGCAATCAGTAACATTAGAACACTGGCTAGCTGTGAAATAAGAACAATATGAAACTTTGATACCAAAGTTTATTAGGGTCAGATGTATAATCTAATAACGGACAGGAAACATAAGTTTGGGAGTAACTCTCTTAAATAAGTTGTTAGTTATTAGGAAAGCAAGAGATGAGCAATCAGTACCCTTAGAACAACAGCATGTTGTGAAATAAGAACAATGTGAAACTTTGACACCAAAGTTTATTAGGTTCAAACGCATAATGTCATAACGGTTTCGGCTACGTACTCAACACCCCATTGATGCGTAGTCTACTAACTACCTGGTGTTGCAGCAGCGGTGTCTGTCCCCTGTATTTAGCCTATCAATATCCATTTTAACAAGCTTGCCTAAAAATAATTCCTAAAGTTTAAATTTAAATTACAACTAAACCCCAAAAGAATTCAAATAATAGTATCTCCGGTTGCAACTTTCTTTACGATAGGTACGAGAGCAATTTTTGCAAATTCGAACAACCAATTATAACAAAGTTAGGCAAAATAAAATAATCAGTTATAAAAATATTCTAGGCCCCACATCGTTGGTCGCCCCTTTATTTGTCACGCCTGTAATCTTTACTACATACCAAAAATTAGTTGAATTACAAAACCAACCTCGTAACTACGCCACTGCATAGGTAGAGAATTAACAAGTTGACAGCTGTTAGTATCCCGGAAACCCAATCGAAGAAGGAGTAGGTTCCAACAATAATTTATAGGTGCCACCGACTTATAATTATATTATATATATATTATAACGTCCGAGGTCGTAGATGGGAAGTCGGACCCAAAGATAAATAATCACCTACCTTTATATCTACTATCTGTCCTTTATGTAAACTTAATTCCAAATAATTCGTCGTAAAATAAGAGACATGTTGCAACCAAATCTCTTTTTACTTAATAAGAAAAACAACCCACAATTCTAATATTTCTATAAAAGAAAAATAAATTAAAATAAATTAAAATAAATTAAACTAAATTGGCAGTCCAATTTTACGTTCCTGGAACTGAATACAACTAAATTTAAATTAGGCGACACTCAAAACAATTTTTCGGACCTTTATTGCGCTACTCGAATAAGATACCAGTAATTTTTAGCGCAATCCGTAACGTAGGAGACCTCCGCGTGACGAATTCACGCGTGATCAAATCGATACAAAAATATGTAAGCTGTGAACACTTACAAACGCAATATCAACCCACTATCGGAGTACCCTGTATATATGCTTTATGTAAAATTATTCCTCCTAATAAATGGAATTTTACAATAGTATTTCATATGTACACAAATTCCCAATTAAAGCCCCAATGACACAATTGCCTCCATATCAATTACTAAATTAATTCTTAAACAACAGTAAAGAAATTGTAAACAACACGGCCAGGTTATACAAATTTTAAAATGTACAATTTAAATGAACTTCCCTTGTTCAAAATGTGGCGGCAATCAGCTCGACCGTACACCATACTTCTTATCTATAGCCCCAGGCGTCCACTCGGTTCGGGAAAACATTCCTAAGGTAATTCGACGATGACAGCGTATCAATATGAACAATACGTATGAATGTAGTTTTTCTACTGCGTCGCCTTAATTTCGGAACGTCCAGCGGCACGAATTGTGCCTAAATTAAATTTATCGGATTTTAGAATTAAGGTTCTGGAAATTAAGACAAGACAATTTTCTGGTCATAACCAACTCACCAGTAGATGGACTAAATTCCCAGAGATTTGCTTCCCTACAACTACGGGAAATGAGCTCTTGTGTAGCGACTCTCAAAGCGGAAAACGTATTCCCAATCGACAAACGATTTATAAGAAATCGCTCACTAATCACAATATACTTCCGGCAAGATCGACAATGCTTAACCCACTAACCTAATTACGGAAAACTCTCTTTTTGAATCTCCTTCCCCCCAACTTTTGAAACTCCAGTATGCACCGCGTTGACTTGACAGAAATGTAACTTCGAAATATTAAAAAGTCCTATAAGCAGGAGAATAACTAAATATGTAAAAAGGGTTGCCTTCTTTTAGGCGCGGAAATCGTTACACGGCCTCTGCCACATATGTATCAGTTCGAAGATATTTTCGGGTTTCCAATGCTTTCCAGCAGCTGGTGCGTACATAAAATGGCACATGGTCAAGCAGATGCATGTGCATCTCTGTATAGCCTGGGAATTATTTGTGACACGATTCCAACGCATAGCCTAAAAATTAGTTTAGAAAATTGTCGAACAGGCAAACTACAAGAATTCACGAATCGTTAGGCCAGTTAGTATCGGGTTCGTCTACAGAAAATAAAATCGGAAATTATTATCGTCTTCTGTTTGTCAGCATTTTGATAGTTTTCGTACGTTAATCAAGTTGTATTAGAACATAATATAACTAATGACAAGTTATAAAATTGGAATATTATTAAATAAACCAACACAAAGTCTTAAACAGTCCTAATATAATCGTACCTAATATATTCAGTACAGGACATGTTGCCGTGGAAGTATTTGCCACTTCTGTAGAAGGAGCGGTAAATTGAGAAGAAGAAGTCGTATACGATGAGCAGTAATTTTTCTGAGATAGAGAATATTTTTCTTTCTGCGTTTGAAATATTTAGAAAGTTATTCTAGTTCCTCAGTCTTAGGGGATTTACAGTTTCTATAGTTGAAAGGAAAAAACTCACAATTACCTCAAATTACCATCCAATATAAATTGGCATCTTACCATCTATAGCCTCATCTAGATCTCCTACTCTCAATGGTACGCTTATATTATACTCTAAACCTTCATTGCTTTCTTGTTCTTGAAGTGACTCACTACTGCCTGGAATGTTTTATTTTTAGTTATTTGTTTAATTTTTGTAGGTATATTATGCTGAGAATATCAAAATGTATATTGTGATTTTATTAGAATATATTTCAGAAAGATATGGAAGGGCAGAAAATACATTGCAATAGGCACTAATAAATATCGAATGTAGTTTTTTATATTGGTTAAATTGTTAAATATTTGGTCAGTTCGGTGTCCGACATGTCAACATTTACATTTTTATTCAGTACCAGCAGGTGCGTAATCTGTCCGATAACGTTTTATTCGCACTGAAGATATAGTTAGTAAAGTTTGAAATATTCATAAATCATAAAAACACAATTTCTACTGCCCTTAGAAATGATTAGGTAGATGATGTAACTTCTATTCATTCAAACTTTATATGGCCGAATCTACTTGTCTAGTGCCATCAGGGGTCTAGGTATTATTTAGACAAGACATTCTTTGTGGGTTCCTAAAGTATTAGTTTTCTTATTCTCTGCGTTGTCGTTAGTAATATTATATTTCATGCGCTCCATTACAACGGTCGGTCGGCCAGCTATCGCACTCTTAACATTTTACGATTTGATTGGAATGACTAATCGCTCGAGTTTATATAGACCTAAGTGATATATGAAACGTTTAAGAATTATTTCCAAGAAAACGGTATCTACTTCTAGATAAATTAAATTTTGCTTCCGTGTATTGAAATTCGACAGCACTAATTTAAATTATGGTGATAGCTAGGCACGCTGTTGCTGTATAATGCTTGTCATTGTTAAGAAAATCAGTTGAAAATGTTGCCCTCCACCAGGAAATGTTGCAAAATTATTGCTACTATATGACCTACTTCCTACCGCGCGACGGAATATGTTCCAACATCTCTACATCAGGATCACCGGAAAAATTGCGTTCAATTCCCTCTGCTGCTTCACCCATTGGAGGAAGCGACCCTACATCTGTACCTGTGCACCCTGTAAATTTGTTTCAACTTTACGCAATCCACCAATGATCAACCGTTCAGGTATGGCATCGAAGATGCTCAATAATCGAGGAAATAAGTGTGTACAGTGAACATTTGTAGAAGTTGGCCTTTTCGTCCTACTGCTGGGCATCGACCTCTTCTTTGCCAGGCGTTCCTCCTCAGCGTTAAAGTAGAAACACGGGGGACCTACAGTTTAACGTTCAATCCGGACGACAGAAATTCCAGAGAAGGTTTTTATTATTAAAAACCCACGGTTGCAACCCGGATTGAGAAATTGTGTGTGGTGGGTTGCAGACAAGGCGTTCTTCTTGCTGTGAGAGTTTCTCCTAGCTTGTTCTTCTGCTAGGTATATCTAACACGATCGGTTCTCGTATCAAATTTTTACATTTTGCTGAGTTGATCATTAAATTATGGTGCTTAAGAACACATTCGTGGAGACTGGAATCAGTGGCCGTTACGGCCCAGGATTAACTTTGATTCGTTGACGCAATCCAGCAGTTTTTAAACAATTTGTCTACCATATTGAAATATAAAACTTCTTCCATAAGGTATAGGGATACTGCAGACAACTGGGATGATTTGGTAAAATTTTCGCGGGAGGAATTCCAACCTCATAATTGTGATGAACAATTGCTAGAGGAAATCAAGCGTAGGACACAAGGGCCTAATGAATCAATGAATCAATTGGGGTATATGTTGCCGTCATACAGAATATGTTTAATCGTATGAATGGGTGTGTGTCGGAAGAGTTTCGCTTAAATATTTTGATGCGAAATATAGATCCCTTTTATCAGGACAAACTTAGTTTGGTGGCGGAGGACTCAATCTCAGATATGTTGAAATTAGGACGACTCGAAAGGCAGCAGTTGAAGAATTTGTGCCACCACCTAGAAAATAAGCGGGGAAAACCCTTGAACTTGATTTGGCCTATGTTTATAATGAACCTTTATCGTCGACATCAAACCTT
This sequence comes from Limonius californicus, assembly GCA_014611495.1. Lineage (NCBI taxonomy): Eukaryota > Metazoa > Arthropoda > Insecta > Coleoptera > Elateridae > Limonius > Limonius californicus. The sequence continues at coordinate 19,405 of JABXWE010021011.1, read as the reverse complement.
TGTAATCGCAGAAATGTAGCCGCTGTTAGCTACATTACTTGTTGGAATTGTCGAGTAAAAGGTCACTTAGCTACTGGGTGCCATCAATCATTAAATAAGCGTTGCTTCCCGAACGCGGGAACATTGGGGTAACTGTAAGGACTTGTGACAGATGTAATAGGTCGAGAAACGCCAGAAGAGGTCGACAGAACATCAAGTGTCTGACCTCTTACCTACCAAGAAAATCTTGATCGGTAATTCCACAGTAATGTTAGACTTTTTATTCGCTCAACTGCAGTTTTCGTTTTCATAAAAATACGGTCCCACCACTCCAAACGCTCCAATGCGTAACTTTTGGCGAATGTAAAGGTGTTTCGCGGATTTGTCGGGGATTGTCTTGGAACCAATAACGCATATTTTGTTTATTGACCCAGCCCGATAAATGAAAATGGGTTTCATCAGTCATAAATATCAAATGCAGTCTGTCTGGATTTTCATTTAGAATTAAGGTCCATTGCTCCATTATAATTACTAAACATTAACTTGAACACTTACAATACCTGTTACAAATGGCAATGTTTTGTTTGAACAGTCACTTTAACAGAAAACAGAACACAAAATGTATCAGTCGGCTGTGCACCACCTTGTATTACTTTTTTTTTGACGTCGCCTGCGCCTCTTCCTTGTCTAACAGGAACGAGTGGTCCTTAAGAAACTGATTGTTGTCAAGATTTTCGTCAGACAATTGAGTGAATATATTTACTGCAATATCATCTACTCTTCGAGCCACAGTATTTGCTGGTGAACTGATGCTTGTAAATAAATTAGCTTTTTCTGGACACATTTCTTCTGCTGCTTTAATCATGCAATCCTTAATTAATTCGCCGTCAGTAAATGGTTTCCCATCTTTCGCTACTGAATGAGCCACACGAAAACTAGCACGAGTTGCTGCTTCTTGTTCAGCATTCACTTGCTTAAACAACAATTGTTGAGACTTCAACCCGCGTTTCAAAGATTCATATTCTTCTAACCGTAGGCTTCCTGTAAATCTGCAGTAATTCTGAGAATGTTTAGTCTCATAATGACGTTTTATATTGTATTCTTTGAGGACTGATATTGTTTAATTGCAAATTATATACATTGCCTTACTACTTGACTCAATCACGAAATATTGGCATCCCCATTGCTCTTTAAATGTTCTGCACTCACTGTTTAATCATCCCATGTCACGACGGCAACTGAACAGTTCAGGAAACAAGAATCACAAGTCGCAGCAACTTGCCACATTGGACGTCAGAATAGCACTACTCTCCTAGCAACAGCACTAGTTCAAGCAAGAACTTCCACAGGAACAGTACAATTTTTAAGAGTACTCATAGATCCGGGTTCTCAGGCTTCATTCATAACCGAGGACGCAGCACAAACACTAGCTCTTCCAAGGCAAACAATAAGAGCAGCAGTCACAGGTCTAGGTGATGGAGTACCAAAGGTATCAAACTGGAAAATGGCAGTCACTCTTTATCCACGCTAGCCGAGCAACTTCAATCTACAAACAGAACCCATCATCCTTTCAAAGTTAACCAAGAATCTCCCAACCAATCAACTGGACAACCTTGACAATCACCCATGGCAAAATCATCTGCTGGCAGACCCAATTTTCAATGTACCAGGTCCAATCGACGTCATCCTAGGAACAGAAGAATATGGGAAAATCATAATGGAAGGTCTTCACAAAACAAAAACGGGGCTGTTAGGACAAAACACCAAATTCGGCTGGATTCTCTCCGGTCACGCCATCACTGCCAAGACACAAGAGATAAAAATAACAAGCATGATGACACGCATCGAGGAAGATAAACAACTCACAAAATTCTGGGAGATAGAAGAAGTCCCACAAGGTCGACAGTTAACAATCGAAGAAAAACGAAGCGAAGAACACTATGAAAAAACGCACCATCGAAACAACGATGGAACATACACAGTTAGGATTCCCTTCAAGGAAACACCCACCAACCTAGGAGAATCCAAACCAAGGGCAATAGCAAGACTAATTCAGTTGGAACAAAAATTTTCTAACAACAAGGAACTTGAAAAACAATACAAGAACTTCATGCAAGAATACCTTGACCTAAAACACATGAGGAAAACAACATGAGACGAACAGGCAGAAGAAGACGCATACTACGTACCCCATCAGGCTGTAATCAGGGAGGCAAGCACCACTACAAAATTAAGGGTGGTGTTAGTACTGCGACTTTCAACAATCCTACTACGGCAGAACGCCACCGCAACCGTTATTCACCTATGAACAATTCAAGAAAAACCCCGTGTTCGTCATAGATTGTTCGAAGCAGCCGGATGACGTCAAGTCCGGCACCGTAGATATAAAGGTGGAGCTCGAGTCGGCGACCAGTTTCCCCGCCAACACATACGCCTACGTACTGATTCTACACGACGCTCTAGTCACGTACCAGCCTTTGACGAACGTGGTGCTCAATCAGCAGCTGTAATAACCTACTGAACGCACGGTCGCCGCCGCCGCCCAGCATGTTGGTTGTGGACATTCAAGGCTTTTTCATACCGGAGTTTACTCCCAAGGAATTGGCAATCACGGACGGTGAGCGCACATCCCATTACCTATTTCATCCGCCGGCTCCATTTGAGACCTTAACGCCGCTCAGCCAATACGGCATTACCGCGGCAGAGAGGCGCATTCACGGTTTGCGATGGGAGTCCGGCTTCGTAAACCTCGTCGAATTCGGTGCCATACTCACGCAGGCCACCGACCGAGACAACGTCATCTTTTGTAAGCGAAAACCCACAGCGGACTACCTGAGACGGCACACCACCCTTCCTGTTCGGGACCTAAGCGCCCCCCAAGACGATCAAAACCTGTGGCTGCTTCCGGACAACTGTGACGCCCTTAAACAGGGTTTGCCACCGGCCTGCAAACCTCAATGTTTTTCGCACTTTTTGAATTCCTGTATTTGCGCGGTAAACAATGTCATTTTACTGTATAACCAATTGTCGCATGCTCTTACAGAAGCTCAAAATACAACCTCTTGTAAAACTTGTTACAACTAGTTTTGTATAATAACCACTAATTGTACATATTGTGCTATTATAAATGTATGTATGTATTACTGCTGCTGCTTCTTTACTACAATAAAACATTTATACTCCCCATACTAGCTCGTTTTATTTTCCGTGTTGGCTGATACATTGAACACACCACATAACCTCATTATCATCATAATTTATTAGCATTATTAATTTTTACAAATACATCAGTGTTCTTATAATATTCTACATATTCCATTAATCAATCAATTTATTAATGTTATTACGCAACAGTTGCGCCGCGGCAGCAACTGGTCCATCCATCATACGCTTTTGTTTTTTGCTCTCCGGCTCCTGTGGTGGCGGGGGCGGCGGCGAGGATGACGAGTTCGCCATCACGTAGTCCTTGAACTGTTGATCGGTCAATAACTCTAGTTTTAAATTAACCATCGTTTTCACATCAAGTAACGTTCTGAGTAGCGCATAGTGCAACGTTATTACAGACGATCGGTATTTTATAACAACCACCTTACTGCTTCTTTGGGTCGTCGTCGTCGTCGTCGCTGTCGTGAACTTGATGTGAAAATCTCTAAAATGCATAGCTTCCGGTATCACTGCACTATTCGCATTGAAATAGCTCATAATAAAAGTTTCACTCCAACAGCTCCAACCAATCTTGTGCAGAAATGTACACCACCTGTGTTTTGTTCGCAATCCGCACGATAGGTTTGAAATCTGTTAACGATACAAATGTTAGTCTGTACATACGTACAGGTTTTTGTACTACTGCTTACCCATAGCGGGCCCCAAGCCCACTTCTATGAATTTTGTAGAGCAACCCTTCTTCAACTGATATTTGCATGCATTCAACAAGTGGTGTTGCATTTTTGCCAATCTATCCATTGCCGCATCCAGCACATCAGCTGTCCCAGTAGCGGTGGGCGAGGACGGCGGTAGTGGTGATGATGATGATGATGGGTACATTCGCTTGTACAATTTTTCCCCGGCCATTTTCTTTTGTTTTACTGCTGCTGTTGCTGCTGCTGCTACTGCTCCTGCTCACGTCTCAGTATCAACTACGGCTCCTCTCCAAACCCTACACACACCCCCCTCTCACCACCTCAACCCCCATTGTACCTATACTAGTTAATAGTTACTTTAGTTCTTTAATTTTATTTCAAATTTTTCTAAGTCCAAACCTTAAAAATCCTTAAAATGTCAAATATCTCCGAAACGGGTGGAAATTTGGGGAAAATAAAAGAAAAAATACCCCCTCCAACCGCCATCGTCACATACATCCCTCTACAACATACATAAAATATACACACCCCCCTCTCGCCACCATCCCCCTCGTCGTACCACTACTTGGTTATTATTCTTTTGGCTACTATTACATTATTATTATTATTTTAGGTAATAGTTTAATTAATCATCAATTCACCACCACTAGCTTAAGCAAGCTATCATGCGCGGGGAGCGGGGATAGCAGATATCAAATTACTTCCCGCACATATATTTGAAGTCTTATAGCTGCTACTGCTGCTGCTGCATTATTATGGCCACAGCGCATGCGCGCGCGCGCACGCACTCCACCGTACATCCATGCTGCATACACAGCCGGTTGGTTGGTTGGTTGCATACTCTCGCGACGTTTTCAGGGGACATATTTACCACTTACTACACTACTATATCAACAAGCCTCGGTGGCTGCGAGCAAATCATATCTGCTTCGTAATACAACGGTCCACGGGTCGAATCCCGACGTATTTATAAAAAAGTACGGCGGGTTGCATACCCATCTGCTCTACCGACTGAACAAGCACAGAACATATACCACTTGCTACACTACGATATCAACAAGCCTCGGTGGCTGCGAGCAAATCATCTCTGCTTCGTAATACAACGGTCCACGGGTCGAATCCCCACGTATTTATAAAAAAGTACGGCGGGTTGCATACCCATCTGCTACATCAACTTCTTACACTTCTTCTTACACCTCCGCTACACCTTCTGGTCATTGCCAATACCCCCACCACATCTCTGCACAAAGAACCACTTCACACAGACCATCCGAAGGACCTCTCTCTCACACAATACACCATCCGAAGTACCTCTCTCTCGCACTCATTACAAACACCCCCCAAAAAAGACCTGATACAAAACGAAATTTAACATGGGATTTCCCATAAGAGCAGTGGTCCAGAACCGCCCTTTTCATATCTACTGGTGTTCGATGCGTCTTGCAAAACCTCAAATGGAATCAGCATAAACGAGAAAATGTACACTGGTCCGAGGTTGCAACAGGAACTGTTCGACATTCTAATAAGATGGAGGAAACATCCAATCGGGTTCACCGCTGACATCAAGAAAATGTACCGTCAGATCCAGGTGGACAAAGAAGATCAAAAGTTCCAGAAAATAGTCTGGGGGCTTAATAGGAACCAACTTATTCAAGAATACAAATTAACAACAGTAACATACGGAACAGCATCAGCACCTTACCTAGCAACCAAGACACTGCAACAATTAGCAAAGGATGAAGAATCAAACTTTCCTGGAGCATCCGAAGCAGTGTTAAAAGACTTTTATGTCGACGATGTAATGTCAGGGGCAGAAACTCTGGCAGAAGCATTTCAAACTTCAAAATGAAATCATCAAATTACTGAAGAGTGGGGGATTCACGTTAAGAAAATGGTCCAGCAATGAAACAAAATTATTACAATTGCTTCCTAAGCAACTACAAGAACAACCTGCCATTGAAATCTCTGAAGATACAACTAAGAAGACCCTTGGAGTCCATTGGAATCCATCTTCAGACAAATTTCGATTTAAAGTCGAAATGTCAAATAGCAACAAATTTTCAAAGCGAACCATTCTTTCGGACATCGCCAAGCTCTACGACCCACTAGGATGGTTAGCACCAATCATCATCAAGGTAAAACTGATGATACAAGAGCCGTGGAAGATCGAACTAAGTTGGGATGAAGAAGTACCAGAAAAATTGAAAAATGAATGGATAGCATTCCGTGACCAGTTAAACATCGTAGAAGAGATAACCATACCAAGATGGTTAAGTTACAGAAGAAAGGAAGCAAAGATCGAGTTACATGGATTCTGCGATGCATCAGAAAAGGCTTATGGAGCAGTAATATACAGCAAGATAACATACCCATCCGGTAATGCTACAACCACACTTCTAGTGGCAAAATCCAAGGTCGCGCCCATAAAAATGAAGAAAACGCTACCCAGACTGGAACTCTGCGCTGCATTACTCCTGGCCAAATTACTGAAGCGGACAGTGGCTGCTTTGGAAGTTCAAGATGTACCAGTATACGCTTGGACCGACTCCATGATCACCCTAGCCTGGATTAAAGGTGATTCAGGAAGATGGAAAACGTTCGTAGCAAACCGTGTGGCAGAAATTCAAGAACTGCTACAATCAACAGCATGGAGTCACGTCAAAACAGAAGACAACCCAGCAGACGTCCTGTCAAGAGGAATCGATCCAGCCAACCTGAAGAATCATCAACAATGGTGGTTCGGACCTCGTTGGCTACAAGAAATTAGTCAAAAACAGAGAAGAATAGAAGAAATACCTTCAACAGAAGAAGAAGCTAAACTCTGTTATCAAATCACAGTAGTGAAGCAAGAAAATGATCTTATAGAACGTTTCTCGTCCCTAACAAGAATGGTCCGAGTAGTTTCCTATTGCCGCAGATTCATAGGAAGATATAATAATAAAAATTCATACACTGGCATGATCTCAGTACGAGAATATGAAGATACCCTTAAACAACTCATCAAAATGGTTCAACAATCAGAATTCAAGAATGATATCCAATCCATCCTCAGATGCAACGAAGTACCAAAACGAAGCAACATCTCCACCTTAAGACCGTTCATTGATAACGATGGAATCTTACGCGTTGGAGGAAGATTAGAAAACTCCCAGCTGCCATTCAACGAAAAACATCCAATCATATTACCAAATGGTTACCGCATCTCAAAATTAATAATACAAGACGCTCATTCCACAACACTTCATGGTGGAAATCAGACAACATTGGCTTATACCAGAAGAAAATTTTGGATTATCAATGGAAAGCGAGCCGTGAACAGCATCATAAACAAGTGTGTCAAGTGCATCCGCTACAAGGCACAAGCAGTTCAGCAAATAATGGGGGATCTACCAGCAGCCAGAGCTACACAATCCCATCCATTCACGCACACAGGAGTAGACTACGCCGGCCCAATACAAATCAGAACTACAAAAGGGCGGGGTAATAAAGCTTATAAGGGCTACATAGCATTATTCGTATGCCTTTCAACCAAAGCAATCCATTTGGAGGTCGTCAGCGACATGTCATCAGAAGCATTCTTGGCGGCCTTCCGAAGATTCACGGCCAGAAGAGGCAGATGTGCGCATATGTATAGTGACAACGGAACAACATTCGTTGGAGCCAACAAAGAACTTCAAAAAGAAGTCCTTGCCACTCAAAACGAAAGTAAAACCCAAGAATCTCTAGCATCCAAAGGGACCCAATGGCACTTCATTCCTCCAGCTGCCCCCCATTTCGGTGGATTATGGGAGGCAGGAGTAAAATCCATGAAGTACCACCTCAAAAGAATAATAGGAGAGTCAACACTCACCTTTGAAGAATTGACAACATTAGTATATCAAATCGAAGCTTGTTTAAATTCAAGACCACTATGCCCAATCAGCAACGATATCAACGACTTCGAAGTCATAACTCCAGGACATTTCTTAATTGGGCAGGCATTGGTTACTCCTCCAGAACCAATCACTATAACACCCGACATCAACCCATTGAAAAGATGGAAGATGATTCAGAAGATGAAGAAAGATTTTTGGAAGATCTGGTCTTATGAATATCTAAGCAGACTCCAACAGCGTTACAAATGGAAATCATCCAAAGAAAACGTAAACATTGGCGACCTAGTGCTAATTAAAGAAGAAAACTTCAATCCCAATAAATGGCCGTTAGCCAGAGTATTACAAGTCCATCCAGGTCGAGATGGAACCACGCGGGTGGTTTCTCTTCAACATGCAGGAGGAGCTACTCAAAAACGACCGATAACAAAAATTATCCCACTACAAAAGCACGAACAAGGCCTTCAAAACGACGTTCCAACCCAATCAACCATCAGTACCAATTCGGCAGTAGTACAACATAACACCTTTTCATCCCCACCAGAGCAACCAAAGAGAAAATCAAAGATGAAATACGTTTCTACGATGGGAGGCATGTTCATGGTACTGTTAATCTCAAGTATAATGGCCCCAGTAGCACAAGCAAACTACACCATCAAGTATCCAGGCCCAGGGTTATACGTGGAACATATCGGTTCTACACAGATAGAGCGAGGACATTTTAGAATTGAACTAAGATTCAACAAATCAAGAATAACTGAAGACGAGGCCACCGTTCAGAAAACAGTCAACCACATGGAAAAATTCTGTGACAAGGCTAAGGAATTAGCAGAACACATCCAGTGCGCCAGCTTGGTCCATCATTTACAGGAAGAATATAAACAATTCGTATGGGCAATAAAAAGTATCAACGGAATTGTTTCTCCAAGACAAAGAAGAGGAGTGTTGGGAACTCTTCTAACATCCGTTTTTGGAGTCAACGACGAAGTATACAAGGACATCGATGCCTTAGACAAAAATCAACACAACTGATAAAAGCTTCAAATCATCAAACCAAGTTCATGCTCTCCGCCCTTGCAACTTTCAATGAAACAGAAGCAAAAGTGGTACGGCAACTAAATCGATTTCAAGAGAAGTTAAACGAAGGTCTCCAAACCATCAATGAAATGAACAAATGGTACAAAGCTATCGACGAAAACAAGCTGAATGTGCAAATATTACATGCTTACCAGATAGCAGCAAACTACATCGAAGAAATTCAACAATTCTACAACAACTTATTAAACGTTCATTTTAAAAGAGGGCATCTATACGAATTCATCTCCCCAGCGCACGTATCCAACATCATCTCTACAGCTTCCAAGAAGCTACCATCAAGCATTAGCATATTGGAAGCCTCAGTCATCAACACTAAGGTCGAACACAGTCCAGACAGCATCCACATTTTTGGATACTTCCACATGGCTGAACTAGAAGAATTTACCGCCCTCAAGATAATCCCAATTCCTATGAAGGTGGAAAACGGAAACTACTGGACATTGGAAGTTCCGAATGGTATCCTAGCCATAGATTACAACTCTCAAACTTACTTGGAAATAACCGATGAAGAATTCAGCAAAAGGGTAGTGTTACCAAACAACAAATTCCTGTGTTCCTCAAATGTCGTACACAGCATCGAGAACAACCCCAACTGCGTGATTGACGAGATATACCAGAGAACCGAATCCGCCAAGTGTCGCATTCAGAAGAATAAAATATGGTCCATCATCTGGAAACAATTGTATACAGCCAACACATGGATGTTCATCACGGACAAACCAATCAGAGTAGCAGTTGTTTGCAGTGGAGTCCGGGAAGATGCAACGCTAAACGTTACAGGCATTATTCAAATTTCACAAAACTGCGTCATCAAAACCGCACGAAATGTGTTAACGCCAAGAATATTCGAAAACGTAGTTGTGACAAGTTTCGCTAAACCAGTAAAAATAGCATTAAATACATCTTTAGAATGGGTCAGCAGTTCCCGCAAACCAATCCAAAAGGAACCAGTCTACGAAGTCTCCGACCCAATAACAGGACTAAAACACGAAGAAGAAAGTTTTCAACTGGACCTCCAGGAGAACCATTGGAAAACCGTGAAAAGGCACTCCACCATTACTAGTGGACTCACAACAATAGTAATAATAGGCATCATCATAATAGCATGGATCATCGGGAGAACCATCCAGCAACACCGACAACCAGTCCAACGTGGTCAGCAACCAAATCAAGTTCAACCCGAAACCGAAGAATTCGTGATGGAACCGATTTATGGTCAAATCAGCCACAATCCCATGCCAGCTCCACGGAGACAGTCGTCGGAGGTGGCAGAATGTTTAATCTCAAATTAAACATGAATTTTTTTTAAATATTTTAATTGTATTTTGTAATTCTAGTGACCTGATTATGACATTGTAGGTTTACATTTCAGCTTAATAATTATTATTGCATAGCTCAGGTTACACAACATAATATAGTAATTTAATGAAAATGCAACTCAGCGTCAGCAGTTGAGTAAATTGCACTTTAAAATAGGATAGTATAATGCTGTATTTAGCTTTAATTATTGTATATAAACGAAGAATCTTTTTAATAAAGACAGTCAAGAACCAAACTCGTTCTTACTCAAACACGTTCTATGACCAAAGCCTAAAATCTCTGGGGGTGAGGCTGCCCTCAGCATAGAACCCTTCAGTTATCAGTGACATGACCACAACGTCTTAATTCCTTGACCCCAGTCTGGGCTAGGAGCTGATTAACTCAACTAAAGTGTTTTTACAAGAAACACTTCTAAGAAAAAGAACTTCACAGTAAATCAAAAACTAACTGTTGAAGGCTTTTCTTACAGTGGTTATGCAAGCTTTTCATAGCATTCATTAAATCTTTGGATATTCCTATTTCCTGCCAGGTTTTCCATAATTGTATTTTAAGAACAGAATCGCTGGTTTTCTGGACGTCAATATAAGCTTATATAGACTGCTTTGTCCTTTGCTATTTCATTTTCTACTGGTTTTTGGTATGACGTACACGTGGTCAATACATAATCGTCCTGCAATAAATTTCGCTTGATGACTGCCAATTTTGTGTTGTAATTGTTCCTCCAATTTTTCCATACAATCATCACATTGTTATGTTCATTTAACTTTTGCCGCTACATTTAAATTAATGTCGTACTCTAATTGCCGCTTCATAGGATTTAAAAACGTTATTTTAATTGCCATTTTTATGTTGATTACAATTTTCACTATTTTGTTGTTTTTAAAGATTGATTTATGACAAGGGCAATTTCGAGGTTTCCTTTTGTAGACTAGAGTTGCCGTTCAAAAATATTTCCAGGAATTACTTTGTTAGCAGTGCTAGCTTTTAAATATCGCTTCCCTAATATTTCTCGGAAGACACACGTGTCAATTTCCTTCCTGAATTGTTCCGTAATATGTTGCAATATTTTGGGGGAATTCGCGCTACAGTTTTACATTTCCGATGACTCCGGTCGCTCATTCCATCTACGAGGGCCGTAACAAAAGTCAGTAGGCACTAGGCTCTTGGGCCGGAACGACGTTGTTTTTCCTGATAACGGGTCTCTTCGCGGCTCTCTGCTATATCAAGCTTTACCGTATCGTAGTTTTGCTTTAGGCAAAAAGAGAACCTCGACGAAGTCGGATTCGAATATATATTTAGCAGTGTTACCTTGATATAGAGCAATTAAGTGTAATTGTTCTTTCGATTTATTCGGATACAAGCGAATTGATCCCGTGAAAGTGGTGCTTCGTTTTTTCACTAGACTGATCCCGTGAAAGTGGTGGTAAACTAATTTCCCAGGGGCGTACCAACGGATGTTTCGTTCCAAAGTTTTCTGAAGTCGTATACCTTTCTTTTCCTTCCGGACCAGGGAATAACCCCAAACTGTACCTGCATCTGTTCAACACCTCGACATTGTGCTTGTCTCCGCCTCGTTACTACAAATCAAGGTAAAGAAACTAAGTTTTTTTGTTGCGAAGAAAGTACCAGTTTTTTTTGTGTAGTGAAAAAGAATCCCTTTTTTTCACGCGTAAACTTGTAAAATGCCAAGTGACTGAACCTTTTTGTTGTTTGTGACAAGAGCGACCTTCAGCCGCAGATAGTAGATCTACATTGTGTTATTCGTGTAAGCTCTGACGCCGCTGGCCCCGTGGTCTTTTGGACCTTTTACGCGCGCCAGTGACGGCGAGTCCCTTTGCTTGAGCGCTCAAATCGACTATCTGTAAAATACAGTTATTAAAATCATCTTTTGCTGTCATTCTTTTGTATTGCCAATAACTTCATTATATGTGTTTTAAAATTCCGTATATCTTTTATTATTTTGTATTTGGTATTTGTTTGTGCATGAATTTTGCAAGCTTCATATATACAGGAGGAGGCCTCTCGGCCTTCCACGAGGACCTACGATCAGCTGTGATTTGGAAGGTGGCGCCCACTAATTTTGACCCATTCTGTACACAACTAGGAAGATTTCCTACCGTAAGCGATGTCCATGAACTCCCCCTACTCCTCTGAGCTATGCTGTAGGCCTTTTGCCACCAATCCAGTTACGGGTCGACGAAAAAGCTCGTTTGGCCCGTAACAACATCCATCTTATTAAACTAATGCCCCTGGAATATTCACATTTCCTTCTATCCTTTCTCTTGAAAATTAATACATATGGTCTTCAGTCCATTCTTCTGGTAGTTGATTTTCATTTCTATAGCACTTAATTTTCTTAATTCGATGCGAGAAATACCTTTCTACAAGTTTTTACTTTGGGACAGGCAGATACGAATCCAGGAAATATACTGGCCAGGAACAATCGTCAATGGAACACAAAATGAAATCACTGAAAAAGATTTAGAATGATATAACATAATAGATAATAATAGAATAGAAATAATAGAAAAGGCAAAGGATAAGAACCATTGGAGAAAAGTGTGCGGGGCTTTGTGTGCAGTACGCCAGTGAGTGACAGACAGTGTTAAAAAATAACTAGTCAACAGGTACAGAGCTGGCAACTATGTTACCGTATAGACGGAAACGCCAAAGAATCGTCGGAAACCGACGCTCTGTGCTTCTATGAAACGAAAGGATTGATGATGATGATGATGATGACGACTCAATTCTCCATAAAAAATTTTGATTAAGTGTGTTTGCAATTTCAGAATTAACTTTTTGAACAGTGGCAACATTAAACACCACGTGTTTGATTTCCACCAATCACGGGAAGCATAGGTCCCAAACAGAAGAGTTCAAGCAGACATTTCTGACCGTTTCATCATTTTTAGTCAGCCTCTATCTTTGGTGAAGCGAGAATCTATGAGGAACGTGTTTTGCAATGATGTAAAGTCATAATACTGAAAAAATGGCCCTAAACCCATCAAAAGGTGTTGATTGAACGCCAGAAAATAAAAACAAAGCAAGTACAATTCGCGAAGAAGGTTATACATATGAAACAATAGCTACGAAGTTAGGTGCGAGGAAAATGCTGTGAGACAATGGTTTGCGAGCGAAAACATCAACCAAAAACAGAGGCTGAAACGTATCGATCGGACTCTAGCACATGAGTAGACGCAAGAAGATTCCGACAAGGATATTTGGAGCGACACGTCTAATCAGTATCTTTGGCAGTGATGTAATGAAATTTATTTGTCGCCGACCATGTGAAGACTTTCTCCGAGTGCACCACGGCTACCATGAAGCATCCTGTGTGTCCTTGCACAGCCAAACTTGGTGTTGGACGTCTCACTGCCATAGCCGGCAACATTAAAGCGAAAAAATACTAGGAAGCAGTGTTGTGGGCGAAACTGGTACCTACCCACTATTGGGGATTTGTTCGAAGGTGACCGTCAGCAATGCGTCTTCCAGCAGGATGGAGCGCCATATCATACTGCCAGAAGTTTCATGAAGTGGTCCAGTGACCATCCCATTATCTTGACGAGAAATTAATCCTGACCTAAATCCAATAGAAACTCTCTGGTCCAGGCTTAAATTGTTGGTGTCACGCCACAATCTCAGTACGTGGTACAGGATGATCACTCCAAAAGATCTAACGCTTGTGGTGGATTCAATGCATCCTTGTAATATCGTTGTTTTACTGAAAGTTTCCCAAAATTAGGGTGTCAATTCAACAGTAAATATTGTAATACATCAGATTTTGATTAGAATTATAACATAAATTTCATGTGAAATTAGTGTATGCAAAATTCTGAGAAAAGGACGTCATTAGTATAATTGTTTATTAAATCAGTACAGGTCTTAAATGTTTGTTATAGCTATCGACCTGTATCAAAAAATCTCTATTTGTAAGGAAATAAAATGTTCATTACTTTGTTTAAGTTTTATTGTAATCTTAATATATTATTATCTTATTACAAGTTTTTTCTATTATTCTTCAATGCCCAGAACAATATGGGGAGAAATGAGCGAAAATTGTGTGAACTCTTTTAGGTAAAACTCCATATCTTCTCTCTCCGGCGAAACAGTTAAATTGCAAGGATTAACAGTTAACAAACAGTATTCGAACTGGTGTTTCATTTTGACATAAAACTGCCGTAAAGATTTGTACAAATCTCTGAGTGCTGAGGAATCTTCATTAATAACGTATTTTATCTGAAGTTAAATTACATATTAGCCCGCAGAACAAAAATGACAGTAAAATACTTACAACAGAATAGAAGTTCTTTGTAAGGACAATTATTGTAAATAGGAGGTTCTGGCATATATTTGGATTCTTGTTTATTTCGCTGTATAAAAGTTGGAACAGAGATATCAACAAGCTTTTTAAAATTGCACGATGATCCTGTAAAAATAAAATATTATAGTGATCCAAAAATGAGCGCACAACGCGGGAATGACGAAGGGGGACTTTTTGTACCATTCGCCACAAACCTTTAAGGTGACGAGAAACGAATGACGGGCGCAAAGTAGGGAAAGGAAGCGAAAAAAGGACAAAAAATGGCAAAATGATGTAGGGAGGAGGATGGAAGGGAAGAGGAAAATAGGAAAAAGGAACAAGCGAAATGAGAGAAAAAGAACAAGACAGGAATAGGAAAGTGCTGGAGAAGAGAAACCAAGACATGGGTGCAAATGGGAGAAAAGGAAGAAGAGAAAAAGAAACTGAGTACAAGAAAGTGAGGAAAAGAATGGCGAAATGCGAAAGGAAAAAAAACAATATGGAGAAAGGAAAAAAAGGCAGAAGAAATGAGTGGAAAGGCAGGAAGGGATTCGCAATTGTTTTTAATAAGAACAAAGGCCGGTAGCTACAAAGGATGCAGGCGTACTTGCAAAACCATATCTTATCGTTGGCATAGCAATTCGTCAGCAAGGATTGTGGTGGTCCCACAAACAAAAGTTTTTAAGTTTACATTGGTCCGAAGGGTTTCCGGTCCGATTGTCCGTCACACAGCGTCGTAGTACTCGGAACGTTCTATGCAACTGCGAAAACCCCGTCCCCTAATGTCGATGTCGTTTGGTTACGGTTACGGTTACGGTGCTCCAAGAAAAAAACTTTCGCACCACCTTGTGGCGGTCTACGTAAGCCGATTCGAGCGGCTCTACCCGGATAGTAGTCTAGACACTGTTCCCATTGCGTTAACTCTTCTCCTTTCGAAAATACAAGCCATGGAAAGCCGAGCAAAATCGGTCACGGTCTGCCATCCGCGGACGGCCACTGGCCAGCCTGCAGCACCTTAAAATCTAAATTATATAATACTCGACATCGATATTCGCCGACGAACGCGCCTATTCGTTCAACGGCCTTGTATATCTTGTCCCAAACTATCTGCGAGACACGTGCAAAAGCGACCAGACCTCATTGTCGACCACGACCGATTGACAATGTTTCAAACGCTAACCTGCAGAGAAAACGGTTCTTTCGGCTGTAAGTCATTCGCTTCCATATAGTAGAATTGGTCTTGCAATTATTGTAAGAAAGTTTAAAAGCGTACTACAGTTAGAGTTCCAGGATATCGACCAAAATACGTCTTTCTTGTCGAAAAAAAAACAATAAGCTTTCGGTTCTCGAAGTTTGGTGAACTTTCTGGCTTTGGGAAAACTCGCATGCTTCTACTGCATTGATTGTTGCTTGATTTCAACACACTTGTGCATGAAATTAAACTGTCGTCGCCAGTCATACTGAGATTCAGGTATTCATCGCCATAAATATCTTAGCGATGCATGAAACTTAGTACAGAGACTATTCGCTGATTTTTTGAACATCTGTTAGCACCTACCTCGTTACTACAAAGTATTTGGTACTGTAGTCTGTTCGTGACAATTTCATACCGTACGTAAAATTTACTGAAATTTCGCGATCATTTTCAAAATCTACGGTCCTCATTGTATACGTTTATTTGACCACCCCTGAAATTCCTACACCAGTGTCTGACGTTTTTTGCACTGATGCTTGGACCATAAACCTCACATATTTGACGGTAAATTTCGGCAGCATTTACTTTTTTTGTATGGAGAAAACGAATCACAGCGTGCACTTCACACTTGCCGGAATTTTGAATTATAGTGTTCACTATAGCATTTCACTATACAACTGAACACAATGACAGAACCACGGTAAAGTGACTTGTAGCTACCTCATCAACCACTCATCAAAAAATGGAAAGAAACAAGAAATAAATACAAAAAGCTAATACGGGAATCTAAGGACAGAAAATGGAAACAATTGTGTAAAGAAATAGATAACAACGTCTGGGGTGACGGATATAGAAGCGTAACCAAGAAGTTCAGAGCGATGCCGAAAATAACCCTAAGGACGGAGGTTCAAGAGAAAATCATCGAAGAACTTTTCCCCCACTTGCGAAGAAAAAAGGCAAAGGATTGGTGATGTAGAGCGTATACTGAAGTTTGAAATACGGGAACTAAATCAAGCCACAAAAAAAGATAAAGCCGAAGAAAGCAGCAGGCCCAGATGGACTCAATGCCGAAATCATGAAAATTGCAGTGGAATCGAATCTAAATAAAACTGAACTGAACTGAATAAAAAAAGGTGTTAGAAATAGGAAGTTACCCGGAAATCTGGAAGAGAGCCAGAGTTGTTCTTATTGAAAAAGAGGGAAGGGAAAACGAACCAAAAATACAGGCCGATCTGTCTTTTAGACTCACCCGGAAAAACACTAGAAAAACTCGTATAAGGCAAACTGCTCAAAGAAGTGGAAAAAGGAAGAGGATTAGCGGAGCAGAAAAACGGCTTTAGGGCGGGAAAATCAACCCATGCAACAAATAGCGGACAGAATCTCAGAAATACGACAACGCGCATGTAAAAATATGAAGTTCTGCATCCTAATTACAATTGATATTAAAAACACTTTCAAGTCTGCCCGATGGGGAGGCAACATTTAAAGAACTGGAAAGAAAAATAAGTAAATACCTCATTCAAATAATCTCAAAGTATCTAGAAAACAGAACAATACCACTTGAAGATAGTAGTAAGAAGAAAATGACGTGCGGAGTCCCGCAGAAATGGATACTTGGTCCCCTGCTCTGGAATATCTATTATAATACGGTCATCAGTGAAGAAATGCCCGAAGACACGGAATTACTACGCCATGTGCACGACAGCGTGGCAGCAAAAACGGTAGAGCTTTTAAAGAATAAAGCCACAACGCCCTTCCAAAAAGTACTAAGAGCAATGTAAAAGAAATAACTACAGATAGCGCATCACAAAACAGAAATGGTGATCTTGTATGGAGGACGAACGCTTAAAGATATAGGGGAAGGAAGCATAAGAAGTAAGAATTCGATCCGGTACTTGAGCGTCATCTTCGATAGGAACGCCACGATGAAAGATCATACAAATTACGTAATCCAAAAAACCGAAAGAATGATAGGCGCCCCGAGCAGACTCATGCCAAAAGTAGATGGACCTAAAGCGTCCAAGAGGGCGGTACTATGTTCAGAGAAGATGCTAAAGACGCAGAGGAAGATGGCAATAGCGATCACAGGAGCATATAGAATGGTATCTACCGAGGCCGTACTTGCCAATGACGGCTTAATGCCCATAAGCAAAATGATCGAAGGCAGAACAAAAACATATAAGAAACAAGGGAAAGAACGAAAGGAAATTATTAAAAAAGAAATGCATGATAGGTGGTGCAGGGAACGGAATCAAGAAACCGGGAAGGCACAGTGGACGAAAACATAATCCAAGACTTGAATACCTGGATAAGCAGAAAGCATGGAGAGATAAACTATTTTATAACTCAATTCATTAGCGGCCACGGATGCTTCAGGGACTACCTGAAAAGGTTTCATATACGAGAGAATAACGAATACAGGTACTACGACGGTATAGACACGGCAGAGCATACCGTGATAATATGCCCGCGATGGGAAAATGCCCGGCGAAACGTGGAACTAGAAATAGGGGAGAGGTTAAACTGGAACAATATAATACCCTCCATGCTAACAAGCGAAGGAAGATGGGAACTGATAAATAAAATGATAAAAGAAATAATAACCACAAAAGAAAGAGAACACATAGAACAAAGAGAAGGAAAAAGATAACACACCATAGTGACAAGTATAAAGTGATATATAGAAGATGAGTGTTAGTATAGTCATGTTGGTAGATGTGTAGATGTTTTGCAAGGTAATGTTTTTTACAAATTGCAATGTTGAATAAAGTATATTAAGTATAGGGAAGAATCACTGTCCACTTCTTATAGACACATTGCTCTTGAACCCTAGAATCTAACAACCTCCTCCCAACCTGATTTGGTTTCCGACCCCACCGATCCACTACAAACCCCATCTTAGAATTTCACACCGACTCGACCAAAAATGTCAACCTGAACCGGTGCACGTTGGCCTTCTTTCTAGACACAGAACGTTCATTCGATAAGGTGTGGCACGACGGTCTTATCCACAAATTAATCGCCCTCAATCTCAATCCCGCTTTCATCAAACCAGTGGATTCATTTCTCAAAAACCGCTCCTGCAGAGTTAAAGTCCAAAACCCATTTTCTTTCCCTGTTCATCTCCACTCCGGCATCCCCCATGGAGCAGTTCTGTCCCCCTACCTACTCCCACGACTTTCCAGTCTCAGATCCAGCCAGAACCAAAACCAGGCGTTTCGCCGACGACACCGCCATCTGGTCCTCCCAACGCACTTCTGAATTAGCCTCCCGGGAAATCCAAACAGCCTTCAATAGAATCCACACTTGGACCTGCAAGTGGCGGATAAAACTTAATGCCGACAAATCCAATTCTATTCTTCTCAGGCACCCCAATATGTGCAGGAATCCACGTTCGACCCCCACTCATCAATCTTTCATTCAATAATCAGCCAATCCCCCTCTCAAACCAAGCAAAATAACTTGGAATCACATTTTCTCAAACCTGCTTTCTATTGCCAGACCTCCGAAAAACCCTCAAAAAAGTTGGCACCCGCTCCAACTTGCTTCGTCGTATTCAAGGTTGCAATTGTCGCACCCTCCACCATACTTACAACACTTTCATCAGCCCCATAATCGTATACCGTGCCCCCATCTACGCCTCCCTCCCACCTCGTGCCCTAGAACAAATCCGCCAATGCGAACGACCGATTTTCCGTCGAATTTTCCGGTTAGACTTCCGATACCCCAGCATACTAATTCACGAAAACCCAGGCATCACCCCCATCTGGCGCAGCCTCCA
>JABXWE010021010.1:0-16431 GCA_014611495.1 Limonius californicus | reverse complement strand
GGTGCTGAAACACTCACTCTAACAAAACAATCAGCAAAAAAACTACAAGTGGCCCAAAGAGCAATGGAGAGGGCGATGCTTGGAATAACGAAAAGAGATAGGATACCCAATACTATAATAAGACAGAGAACGAAAGTAATCGATATTATCCAACTTATCACGCAAGCTAAATGGAGATGGGCAGGCCACATAGCCCGAATGACCGATAATAGATGGACCAAAAGACTTATAGAATGGAGACCTAGGGAAGACAAAAGAAGCAGAGGCAGACCGCCAACTAGATGGAGCGATGATGTACGAAGAATAGCAGGCAACTGGATAAACAAGGCACAAGATAGAAAAAAATGGAAGGATCTAGAGGAGGCCTATATCCTACAGTGGATGCAAGTGGCTGACGGATGATGATGATGAAAGCAAGAATGTCACTCTTTCAAGTGGGGCTCACTGTACACCAGTGTCTCTCTTCTGTAGGTAGTCGGCGAATTCACTAGCAAAAATAAGCAAATAATTGGCAAATTATTGTAAATATATAATACTCCTATAAAATAATAACGTAATAACTGTTAAAATTTTCTAAACGATCAAACTAGAAGTTCCACAACATAATTCTAGATTCAGATGGAGTTCGTGTACCGAACGGTTTGAGAACCGATTACCTATGCAATTAGGTTTTGATTGTTGTTATTATTCATTGCTTCTTTTGAACGAGATCTTGGACGCTCTCTATGCACTTAGGCCATATTTGCTCCATAGTATACCTTAACTATGAATTTTGCCTATCTAAGGTAATTCCAACTCCAGTGGCGATTTTTAACTTGTCACACATCGCAGTGGCATGGGACCTACGGCTTTACTTCTTATCCGACAAAAAGTGCAGTTTCAAATTTTTCCGCTCTACAAAGAACTCACCGACCTCTGCCGTATTCGAACCCGCGTCTTTTGGATCGATCAGTAAGAGCGTAAACTACTAAGGTAAGGTTTTAGTTAGTTTAGTTCATTTTCCGGAACTTTTACCACGTGCAAGAGCAACAACCTATCTTTAGTCTCTTCCCTGTTTTAAAATAATATGAACAAATGTATTATATTTTAACATATTCAACGTTATTTATAAACTACCCCGACAATTATGTTACAGATTAAACTTAGATAAACAAAACATTTTAACTCGAAAATTATTAATACTGGAGAAAG
Organism: Limonius californicus; assembly: GCA_014611495.1. Taxonomy (NCBI): domain Eukaryota; kingdom Metazoa; phylum Arthropoda; class Insecta; order Coleoptera; family Elateridae; genus Limonius; species Limonius californicus. The sequence continues at coordinate 15,240 of JABXWE010021010.1, read as the reverse complement.
TCCGAGTGGAAGGCTGTTTGAAAGTTGCCTTTGTTCTTTACTGATGCTGTTAAAACACAATATAAACTTAAATGACAATAACTTAAAAGTTACTACTTTACATAAAGGTAAATATATTAAAAACTATAGAAAGTTTTAAAATGTTTCGAATCTAAATGGTTAGCAATTGCATGTAGAACTCCTACTCATTTTACGCTTTATTACATTATTCTGGAAATGTAGTTTTATTTTGACATTATAATATAAATGGATGAATGTACAACTTATACAACTGTACTTGCCATGCGTAGAAAAAAAAGAGCTTCAAAAGAAAGCACTACTCTCGCTTCTCGCCATTTTAAACATATACAGGGTGTCCTATGACATGAGATCACTACTTCACCTATGTGTAGGAGAGGTGAAAAAAAGTCGAAAGAGTGGTCATTTTCTCTAAATCGACTATTAAAGAAGTTATGGCCTGTTTTAGTTAAATACTGAAGCAGCCGAAACAATAAATGATATTAAGTGGTATTTTATACAAACTGTCTATGTTACTATGGAAATGATATTATTTACCTGTACGTCAAACAGTAAAGCAACTTAAAGTTGATTTCTTTGATTGCGCTAATTAACAGTGTTGATAATAATGTTTACTTTTACAAGACGAGAGTACGCCGATATTACATATTACATGGACGGTTTTTGTGGTGGAAACAGCTGCTCGAGAATATGGGTTGAGATTTCCAAATCAGACCGACGAGTTTTCCAACGAGCGCACAACCACCTACGTGAACAGGAAACTTTCTCGAAACCATCGACTAAGCGTCCAATACAGCAAGTACTAGACAATGAGGACAACATATTACGAGAAATTGATAATAAACCCAGCAGCTCTCTTCATCGTATGTCTGCACAAATTAATGTACCACGAATGCGAGTTTGGAGAACATTAAAACGTCATGGTTTATATCCATTTCATATCCAGCCTGTTCAAGCCCTCTTACCTACAGATTTTGCTAATCATATAGAATTTTGCCGCTGGATCTTTCAAAATCGAAACCTACGTAATAGAATTTTATTCACGAATGAGGCAACATTTACAAGGAATTGATTAATGAACAGAAAGAACAGCCGCTTTGGATTTGGAAAATCCACATGAAATCAGTGCCAACATAGGTTTTCAGTGAATATCTGGTGTCGAATTATTGATAACCTGCTCATTGGTCCATTCGTTTTTGAGAACCACTTAACCGCCCACAGATATTTACATTTTTGTGAAGATCATTTGGGAGGATTGTTAGATGTTGTCGCGCTGGCGACCAGCACGATGGTGCCCCTGCGACCTTTGTGTTACGTTTAAGACAATTATTGAATCCACGGCTTGATGGACGTGTAATTGGCAGAGAAGAGCAGCACCCCTGGCTCCCAAGATCTCCGGACTTAACTTGTTTAAATTATTATTGGTGGGGCCATATGAAAGATATGATATACCAAACACCATCAGAGACGGTTGAAGACCTTAGAAGACGCATTTTTGAAGCAGTAGAACTAATTCGGAATAACAATATGTTACGTAGGGGAACCACATCTCTCTTAAAAGAGCCAGAATGTGTCTCGAGAGCAAAGGTGGCCATATCGAATAATCTTTATAGTGAATTTAAACTAAAATATAAATAGATATTGGCTTTTCTGAAATTGTATTATTTAATAAATAATAATTTAACAGTCGTGTATTTTGAAAACTATTTACTTTAGGGCATAACTTTATTTGAATGTTTAACTATATTTGGTCTAAAGATTTCGTATACGAAGTAGTGACCTCACGTCGTGGGACACCCTGTATTGTGTCTGTGTCCTAATACCATGCTCCAAAAGCGGTGCTTGTACGCTATTAAATATTAAAAGCTTCTTTCATTTTTATGCAATATACAAAGTGATTTTTTAAAAAGTCAATTGCAGTAGCCTAGGGATTGTCCCGTCTATATTAAGCTTTAGAATCTGACAATATGAAAATTGTAACAGAAAGAAAGAAATCTTGACGAAAAACCTGTAATTTACTTACCTTAATAAATTACAAATCAGTTGCAACTAAATACTTGTTCATTTTCACATTTTGTTGGTCCAAAATTTTTAACTACCTGAACCTGTCACACAGTTTGACATACAGGTAAATGTCATTCAAAGCTCATTACAGCTCACTGCAGACGGAATAGCTTTTTTTCTAGGCTTGCTGCAATTGACTTTTTAAAAAATCACTTTGTATTAACGTCATGAATAACACTAAACTAAACTTACTTTATTTATTTAGTCCCCAGTGTTACACTTTTCATTCATCTATAATTTGCGTTTTAAGGTCAATAAAAGCACAAAAATATCAAATTTTAGACCGTTGCGATACAACGGGTTTGTTAAGCACAGATCCAAGATACTATCATAAAGTGGTTTGGATGTAGTTAAAATAGTTTGGGGTGTTTTCACACCCTTTTATTGCTTTTGTCGATTTTTGGCCGGTTGGCCAAAGGCTTTTTGATGTTTAAGTTTAAATTCAATTACATGATTTTGTATATTTTTTAATTTTTTCATGTAGCGAGTGATAGCGTTTGTATATTTTTTAATGTAGTGCGTGTTTTAGTTTTACATTTTTTGACTAAATAAGATTAAATTTAATTCTTGGTCTGATGATGCAACAGTTGTGAGTTGCGAAAACGTTCACCACCAATTTAACTTTAATTTATTTACGAAATATATTCCGTGGGGCTGACAAGGTTGTTGTTTCATTTAATTACTTAAATTTACACCATTATGAGCATGGACATCAATCTGATGAAACTATCATAAAATTATTGCAGTATCTTATAACATTGCTCAAAATTATAAATTTGCAAACTGCATTGGGGTTAGAAAATAATCTGAGGAAGAAACCAGTTATTTCGAAACGACGTACACTTGGAATATTAATTATTGTGTAGTTATCGACCTAAACCGCAAATTATAATTGCAGCGAAAGATGTTTTTATTATTGCAAGTTTAACCAAACCACTAAAATTGATTGTGTTCATTACGCTATTATAAATGTAAGACTTTTAATAAAATCTTCGTTACAGAATTTACGTTTAATAAATGAATTCGTAGAATGTCTAAATTAAATTTTACAAAAAATAAGTAGCTAAATATTTTTTAATCTTGAAATCTTTCACGTTGAAGGTATTAATTTAATAAAAGCGAACAAATTGCAGAACATAAAATCGTGGCTTTGTTCCGAATATGCGGATATAAAGAGAAATAATTCGTAGATTTAATAAAGAACAATGTATATTCTACGATTTTAATGTCACATCCACATGTAAAGTTTCTTGAAAGCGCCTTGCGTTTTACAGTTGCTTTTAAATTTTATTGCAACAGTCAAGGTTCATTTTTGCTCTGCATCCGCTTTTCATTACTATATCTGAATCATTCTGAATATGTGCTAGAAATACACAGGACTGTGTTTTTCTTGAACGGCAGTATAGCGGAGTATATTCTAGTGTAAATGGTCCGATGATATACTTATATTTGTTTTTAATCCGAATACGCAGAGTTAAATTCCTAAAGCTGTCGACATGAATTAGAAGAGACTTAAAATGTATTTTAACAGGTTTCACCTATACCGGGTCACCACGAGATGAGGTAACAGCGTGTATCTTTTTTGCTGCTTAACCCATTATTGTAAAATTTTAAACTAAGATAAACCTCTAAATGCGCAATCTTGGGCATTTTTTAGCCTTAGGTTTTTACTTCCGGTTTGGCCAGAAATACAACTAGATTCGTTCTTTGTAATAATGTTACTCCTTGTATAATTTTCAATATATTGATATCACAAAATAACATTTCAGTTTAAAATGGCTGAAATATTCAATTGTTTAGTAGAAACTTTAAATGTCCATTAATGATATTCATAATTAATTTTTTTAAGGTGGATTTGAAAACTAAAGAATAACCAACTTCAAATGTTTCTTTGTGTTTTCTTTAGATATTAGTTAAATGTTCGGCTGTGGACAGAATTTATTACAGACTGTAATAATGTTGTTGATAAGCATTTAATAATCGTTGAGGACAGCTTGTAATGTAACATATATTAATAATTACTTTTCCATATTATATTTTAAGTTAAAAGGGAAAGTCTACCTTATAGTCAAGTAGTCAAGAAGACAAATTGATATACATTTTAAAGTTTATGGCTTTTTCTGTCTGTGTTCGCTTAACAACATAATGTTAAATGCAAAATTTTGAATTTATTATTATGTTACACATTTTCCGAAAAACTACAATTTTTATGTATCAGAGCTGCATTTTTATAACAGGGTTTCCTGAGGTTTTTGACTCTTTTAGTTACGTTTTACGCGAATAGATAACCCCTATAAACAGCTTATGATTACTAGAACATGTGAAATCGCTATTTTAAAATATCAAGGCAAACACAAAAGAGACTGAATGGCTTTTATACGTCCGTACTGAAATAATCTTCTAATTTTTATAAAGCCGTTAATTTTCTTTATTTAATATTTTCATGTATAACAAAGAGTGGACATTTGTGGGGATGAGAACAATTGTGGATTGCTGGGTGCCTCTGTTATGGGTGGGATTTGCAACCCCAAGGACCAGGCTGCCATTTGCGAGGACAACGGACTGCGTTTGGGTTTCGTGATAGCGCACGAGATAGCCCACATGTTCGTATATACCCTATTTTATTTAAACTCTATCCGAATCTATGGACCGAAAAATACAGCTCGTAATATTCCGAGCGGTCTGCTTCATAGTAAACAGCGTGTGTATGTTTGCTACTGCGGCTGCTTGTTGTGCTAAATTGTTCGCCACATGTGACATATTGGGAATTTTGAATAATTCCCACGCATGGTCGACGTCTCATTACTAACAGCTGTGACGTCAACCGCAATTTCCAGGCTGGCGATTCCCCACGACACCCCTAAGGAGTCCGGCTGTAACGCTACTCTACCGGATGGACTTTCAACCGTCATGAACCCGTCCGTAAACATCCGGACGGTCGAGTGGTCCTCCTGCAGCCCGAAATTTCTAAACCTTTTCATTGAGTACGTTCATGCCAGCCTTACTTATTCAATTATTCCAGTAAATGTGTATAGTTTAGTCAAGGTTTTGGAAAATGCCTCTACGACCCACCCACTGATCACAATTTCGGGATGCCGGATATCCTGCCCGGTGTCATGTACGGAGGAGATTTTCAGTGCCGAGAGGTACTCGGACCGAATGCTGCCCTCTGCGATACAGGAATAGTAAGTACTGAAACACAAATGGGTACCGTTCGTTTGTTATGAGCGTCTCATGCATTTTCTATTGTTCCTCCGATACAATCTGCCGAATTGGCAATAAAATTGCCGGTGTAAACTAGGCGAATCGTAAAAATTCTGTTACCGACTCGGCAACAACCGCCTGGAATGGCGTGAGCTTGTTGAGTTCAGGAAGCATTCGATAACAGAATTTCCAGTGAATAACGAAGAATATAACGAGGAAATCGCGTGTTGCTTCGGAGCTCTTCTAATTACGATTTTTTTATTTGGACCGTTGCAAATGTGGGATAGCGTTTCCACAGAACGTCTCGGAAATTGCAACATTGAGCTAACCTGTAATTCTTTTATATCCGATTCTCAGTGTAATCGTTGTAGAAAAATCCGAACTCGACAGGTTTATTGTTTGTGTTGCGCATAAAAGCAAACAAGTTGGCAAAATTGGAGCATACAATAACCATTTGTATACGGATATTCTTAATACTTCCTCATATAAAATACTGAAGTCTTCGTTTCAGTTTTAACGAAGCGCATTAAACTAAATGCCACTTAAATTATCCAAGAAACGAGTCCGCGCCGCTCCAAATTGAAACTTCCAGACGAAGCCGCGCTGTAAATATTCTGCTATTAAGTGATACTCCTACGGATAAATTCAAAAGATTCTAATTTAATCTAATAAAAAATGTGCATCTCGAGAAGCAGTTAAATTTTTTTGTAGATTTATGTGTACGCTCTGTAGTGTCATTAACCACCACCATTCGGGAGCATCTCTTGTAGTGATGACCGCGGTACATTTTATGTCTACGTGCAACAAAGGTGTCTCGGTACACGAAGCATTCACACCAACCAATTTATTCCGCCTGCATATTTCATGTGCTTGCAGCTCCGGTGCCCGAATGGCTGCATTTATAAAACTGTCTTTCAGATTCCTTAAACTACCTACCGTTTGCAATAAATTTACATTAATTTCCAAATGTGCTTGTCGGAATTTTATATCACTACATTTTTTAAGAGCAGAAATTTGTAGGAATGCGACAACCTGATTTGTTACGTAGAAGATACAGGGTGCATAGAAACTCATATGTCGGTCGCCCCGGGAACGAGTTGCGGGGAGAAAAAGGTAAGGGTAGCTCTGACTACAAGCAACCCATTTTTTAGTTCTTCCTATATCCTGCTATTTCAGTGGTGCTACCGCGGTAAGTGCTTGGAGGAAGGCCAACGACCGGGGGCAATTGACGGAGGTTGGGGGCCCTGGTCAAACTGGAGCGAGTGCTCGAGATCCTGCGGATCGGGAGTTGCCAGTCGAGAACGCCACTGCGATCAACCATCTCCCACACACGGAGGAAAGTATTGTGTCGGAGAACATAGAAATCATAAAATATGCAATACGGAGGTATGACAATACGAGCTTTCTTAATTCAAATTCTTTCATAACTATTCGTTAATTCAGCCATGCGATGTTGTGCAACCGTCATTTAGAAACGTGCAATGTATGGAATTTAATGAATGGGTCTACCCAGAAGACAATAAAATGCATACCTGGACCGCCTATTATATGACAGACGGTATTAAATTTATTAATATATTTTTCATGTAGCTGTTGTATCTATAACACAAGTCTGCATCTAAGGTTTTTAATTTGATTTGAAGTCAAACATTATGCCAGTATACATGAGCGTAGTTGTGTATATAAGGTCTCCCAGTATAACATGAAATAAATATAATGGTAAATTCTAGTACAGTAGTTGCAAGTTAAATATTCACGTTACCAGGCAATACTTTTTCAATTTAGTTGAATCATTGACAAGAAGCAGGTAGGATAGCAGTATAGCATACGCCACCCTACAAGAAATGGTAACATTGTCATTCGTGGAATAATAATTTACTTAAAGATGAATTAGTATTAACCATTTACTTAATAATGTACATGAATGAAAAAGGTTTTTGTGCTCAAATTTTCTGCAGATTTCGACATTCTTCATTATAAGTTTCCAGGAAATTCCTAAAACAGGACTACTGTATACCTTTTATAAGCATACAAAAATTAGTAAGTAGAATTTTATGAAATACATTAATGAAAATACGGAAACGACTGAAAGCAGTTTTAACGCAAGGAATATTTTACCTTGTCTAACTAGTATAAATAGTACCAGAATGGAAATTTGATTCAATTAGATTCAAATAATATTAAACTGGACAATTCTGAATTTGATTCAAAATTAAATAATAATGGTAATGCACTGTATATGTATATACAAATGCAAGTACATTTTGTAATTACAAAATAGTTGAATCAGCCATGTGTATGTAACCTATTAAAAGTGATTTAATTACCTTAATTGTGTTTAAACAATAACAACAGCTATTTTATGAAGCAAGAAGTTAAAACATATTTATCAATATATACTTCAATAATATACTCACTACACTTGACGATCCAAAAATACATCGTTAGAGAGATATTACATTTTTAAAGATTTGTTAATATTTTCTATTTTCCTATTTCTATTTCCCCTATAGACTCTTTCAATTTATTTCAAATGATAAAAGTATCTTGAAAAAAGTAAACACAAAGCTTCTGAATGATGAAGTGAAGTTGATGATACACTTCAATGCGATTAATAATATTCTCTGAATTGCACAAATGTCTTGTTTTACTATTTACATAAATAATGTAAATTGGATTTTGAATTGGAAACCTACATACAATTTAAAAACGCCGCAAAAGAAGTAAGCCTCAAGGGTATCGAAGATAATACGACGATAGGCCAAAATATGACAATAGCAGACCAACACTTTGAAGTTATGAATGCTTTTATTTACTTAGGTTGTAACATATCCAGCAAAGAAGACGGGATGAAACAAATTGAATGGAGAATCAGTCACGTTAGTAAAGTATATTTATCACATTTCAATCATTATCAAATCCGGGAACGTTGACAGAAAAACAGAACTGAAACTGTATAAAACAGTAGTATATCCAGTACTATGCCATGGAAGTGAAAAGTGAACATTCTCACAAGAAGCTGGTAAAGCTATGAATGCATTGGAAAGAAATATTTTACGCCGCATCTATGGATCTATGCCAGAGAATGAACAGTGGAGAATTATATACAACCACGAGATATATCAGCTATTTGCAGAAACCAACCTCGCAACAACAATAAGAATAAAAAGACTTAAATAGGCTGGGCATCTACAAAGGATGAAAGAGTCGAGAGTAATCAAGAAGATCTTCAACCACAAACTGGAAGGCAACCGACCAGTAGGAAGATCAGAGGCGAGACCTTCAGATAAAATCCAAGGAAATTGATGGGAGAATAATAAGTCAGATACTTTTCCTCTGATTCAATCTTTATATAAAGTACCATATCGATATACATATGAAACCAAATCCCCTAGAATCGACATTAATTAAATAATTGCAGCAAAATTTCATTTTAAATGTAGATAAATATAACATTGTGTATCTGTTACGTGGACTAAACGGATTGTATACAGAATTAATGGAATATTACGCTTCTACATTGAGGTAACACAATCTTCTACATACCTAATATACTTTACTTACACACAGGCTACTGATAGTTTAATAATTTGCAATGCGTTGGGTGCTCGCTTCATATTTTTCTTGTTTGTACTTCAGTTTCAGGAAATAAGAACGCCATGCTTTAAAAACAATGGCTACATGTACAGTACCTTTGAGTAATTTATGTGCAAATAATTCTGTAGCACTATGCATTTGTTTAAACCTGGGGTTGTAGGATAATTGGCATTTCTTTATTTAAATTAAAAGTCTTGTTTTTAAAGCTGAAGAGAATAGAATCTTAAGAAAAAGGTAGGAAATGTAATTTAGAAAAACCGCTAAAAGTACAAATAGAGGTTTTCATATTCTCACTAAATTCGGAAACTTTCCTAAAGAGTATTTTAGAACGTTGGGTTGGTCCCTAATTATATTTCTGTTTCGAAAAATGTCTCCGTTATATCATTGGATGTAGAAAAACGCTCTCATATATGCTACATTCTGCTATTTAGTTCCTACACTGTAATCGAAAAGCTAATACCTGTTTTTGGAATTAATTATGTCTATAATATTGAGTATTATCTTTTAACTGTATTCTGTCTGGCCGAAACCAACGTTTAAGTTAGAAAATATTAAGGAATATATTACAGAAAATTATAATGTAAATTTAATCTTGTCGCCGTAAGTCGTTCTCTTAACGTCTTAACTAAGCGTACAGATTATAATATTTATAAAATTAAATGTTTTTAAGACGCTGAGTAGCCCGGTGGTAAGACGATTAGAATAGCAATGCGATCCTCGGTCGTCGGTCGGTATCGAGCTTGGTAACCATTCGACATTGACAATTAACAGCGCTTCTCCTAGCCACTAGATGGCCAGGACAAGTAACAAAGCCACATACAACATCACACATATATTCAACACAAACAGTGAAAATGGCAAGAATCCCAAATGTACGAATGACAACCTCAACACCGTAAGGTAAAGGGGGAATTCATAAAGATAGCGAATATGTTTTTTTTATTTGCTTTCCTTTTTGTCCATTGTGCTATTTTTATAAACATCTATAATGCACCGTAAGTATTTTTTGTAGATAGGATACACTAGAATTTTACAACATAGTTCAGAAGTTTTGTAATCCCCCTCGGTCTCATCTCTACTGCAAATTATCAACTCAAACTACAAAATAGTACTAATGGTTGTCCCAACTAAAAAGTGCTGAACATTCCACTGAATCTTCTATTACCGAAATGGTAACGCTACCACTGATATATACACGGCATTAATAGGTTGTTCTTTTTTGCAATAAGACGTCAGTAAGATTAATTACTGTCTGAGCAATAAATATTAAGTTTGTTATGGCGTCGTAGTAACTTTCAACAAATACATTACATTAGCTCCTCCCATTACATGCACTTAATAACCAATTAGTATGTCGCCAACATGGCTTATCCATGACACAGCCAGTTGAAGCAATTAGATATCTATTGCTTCAAGGTCCTTTATTTATTATGATTAACATTATTAAATATAAATATGAAAGCTTCCTATACATGTTAGCAATTATATTCAATGTATATAAAATTTTCGTGGATATAAAATGCATATCGCCCTTATGTAAGAAGGGTCTTAGAAAAATCCTAATATTATCATATTTACCGAGATGCTTCTACCACGTATATTTGCAAATCTCGTAAATTTTCTATGAGTACGACCATCAGTGTGTAATGTAGATGAAGAAATAATCATTATAATGTTAAACCAGCAATTGCAATTCAAGCAAGTTGCCAATTAAAACATGTTTTCTTATTTAGCCTCTGGCTAAAAATGCATGGTAGGAATTATAGCTGTAATTTTTTTAATTTCAACTTAGTTAATGTACAAGGAATCTAGCGATTTTATAATAACATTTAAATTATTATGAACTTCTTATATCTTGTTTACATTAAAAAGTTGAAACAGGTTTACCCTCGAAGGCAAATTAATCTATATATAAGTAATATATAAATAATATAAACTCAGGTAAACATTATTTGTTCTGAGTATATTTTCAAGAAACAAATATTTTCCACGCGAACATTTTCACATAAAATTGCCTACCAAAATTCAGTTTTTCGGTATTCACACCAGGAATGGGACCGTAAACTATACCAGGAGCGAATGTAGGAAATATAATTAGTCCTGGACGAATTGGATGCATGGCAAAAGACAATTAGCCAAAGTAACTACATATTTACGTTTTCAGACAATCCTTGCATTTTGTACTGTGTAAATGACGAAGGAGATGTTGCATCGCTGCGACCCCGTGTTGTAGATGGTACAAAATGTGTAAGAGGAATGCGAGATATTTGCATAGACGGTTTATGTAAGGTATTAGTACCGTGTTAAAATCAATCAAATGGCAACATTTTGCCGTAATGCAGTGTTTAACAGGAGATACCATGTGATCTTAATCTGGAATCCAACGCCGTAGAAGACTGGTGCGGTGTCTGTCGCGGGGATGGAACTTCTTGCACTATACTTTCAGGAGAACAGTTTGTTCGAGAAGGAGTAGCCAATAATGGTAATACGCCACTGTAGTATTTCCATTCTAATTTATAAATAACAATTTCATTATTCAGGCAAGATCAAATTGGTTGACATACCTGCAGCATCTGTTAACATCAAGGTGGAAGAAACAGAACCTTCAAATGCAAAAATACAAGTCATCAGCAAGGACGGTAAAACAGTTATTATAGAAGGGTAAGTTACAAGGGAACCTAGAAAAACTGTCTACCTAATTATGAACGAAATACCGAGTACCAAAAACTATAGCTGTAAGAGAATGATTGCGGTATAGAGTGCAGATGTTGTACTATTAAATTGCTATGAAGTACCCGCAATTATGTTCCAGTTTTCCTTGCTCTTTTGGGCTAACATGGCTTTATTTTAATATAAGAATCATCAAAAAAAAGAAAACTTTGCATGCAAAACCGTATAATTATAGGCCGTACTAACAAATTTAACTGACGCATTTCGGGTAGAGTAAATGCCAACAGTTAATAAATTATCCTCGGTGGAACTGCTTAAGAATCGGCTAACAAGGATTTCGCAGAGTCGTAAGGCCAATATTCAGTGTAAGAAGACTCTACATGATTCGTTTAATCTGGTACATTACGTCTTCCCTACGGATAATGAGTTTAAAGCAACGCTGTCTTCAACATCTCCAATTTATTGTCAAACTTGATTCGAACACTAGTATTATGATAAACCACCCATATTCTACCAATTAAATTTCTTGGGGCAATATGGGTTGATCAGTTCCTGCTATAACACCCTGATATTAAATTTCATAATTATTAACTGGAAAAAATGTAGAAATTATATCGTTAATACCACAGTAAGGTTATACGTGCAAATATCATTAATGTGAATAGCTAGCAATTTTAAATACCAAACAAAGAACTTAATAGCAATATGGACAGCTCCGGAGTGTACCCGAAACTAATAAAAACAAATTAGGAAAACAGGAAATTCTTACAATCTTTAATGTTGTTTCTAAAATTACTTAAATTCAAATAACCCGTTACCTTACAAATAAAACACCTTCGTATGCAATAAATACAGTCTCTATGCAACAATCGTAAGTTATAGTCCAGATACATTCACCTTTGAACGTCTCAAAACAATATCAAATCTGAACATCTATAGTATTAATATAAGAATAGATGGAAGAATGTGTTTTCCTTATAGGTGCTGGTGATGGTGCTATACTAATAGCTGCTCGAAGCACTATAACCTCTTTAAATAGAGAGGGCTTACCTGGCAAATTTAAGCGAATAGATCATAGACATGTATTTCTAAGAATAATTATATGCGAACAGTTAAATATCAAAAGTTTAAGTAAAATAATGGACGATATTAAATTTTATCAAAAAAGGCTGCAACTGAATTTTTCAGAGAAGTTCGTTTGTCGAGCATAATCCACCTTCTCGCTGTATCGAATGCCTACACAAACTACTTCCTATATTCGCGCATACCCAATTTAGACACATATGCTGTCAAGCATACCATCTTATTCTACGATTTAAACAATTTTGTTTAAACCAAAAATTAGCAGAAGTCGAGAAATGGAAAACCAACAGACACGAGCAATTCCTTTTTATTCTAATACGTACTAGCAAGTGGCCACACTACTGGAATTTTAACACCTAACAGTTTTACCTGCTTGTGTCATTTCAATTAAGACTTTTAAGTGTGTTAACACATCACACTGGCCATTAGTAACGTGCCAGTACACTACGTTTCAAGACTGTTGTCCGCTTGCGCAAATGTTAAGTATACAACAAATTTTATAGTGCCATTTGATAAAATAATAGCCGTAGAAACACAGAGATAGGAAGAGACTTCACAAGATTTCCCGATGTAGTCATGCGAGATAAAAATATTAGGAAGGCGACAAACAAAAATATACTTCGTAGCATGATAAAAGTATAATCATAATACCGGCCTAATAAGTAAAAATAATAAATTCCCCCTTTGAAGTTAATAACAATATTGTTTCTACTTAATAATTAATATAGACTTCAAAGATGTAATTCAAGAAGCAATTAACAAATAGTGAATTACGATAATATAATGTGGACACTGATCCACTGATCAATAAAACAGGAGATAAAATTAGAACAAAAAAAATTAGATTTTATAAGAACGTACCTGCAGCGAGGACATAAATAAGAAAACAATTTTCTGGCCAAAAATTCAGTGACATTAAAAACGCAAGCTCTTATATGGCACGCTTATATACAATATCTGCGGGAAGAACGATGAAGATACACCAGTTTAACATACGTACCACGAGGCAGAAAAGTAGAACTCGGCCAGCTTTCAAATTTACGACGTAACGACCTTTTGTCATGTGCCTGTGTTGGACATGAAGGACGACACAGCTGAACTTGAACTTCAAACAACCAACAGCCTCAAACAACGGAAATATTAACACTTCTACTCCAAAGAAGATTTACTAGGCACAATATCTTGCTTGTTTGCCATTGCCTTGCAAGGGAGAAAGGTTAATAATCCCATGCTCGAGTACTGGGATTTCAATCCCAGATCTTCAATGTAGAAGCCTAACGCACTAACCTTCAGCCCACAACCATCTCCAAAAACATTTATGGAAAGTATGTTTGGAATATAGCGAGTATTCTAATGCCAAAACACATATTATCGTGAAATTATATAGAAAAATAGACAAATCCAGTAAATTTCTCATAAAACGATACTCTCGAAAAGAAGTAAAAATATGTTGCTGAAAATGTGCACGTTTTGCTTGCCAAGGTGAACATACTCTTCAGGGTTGTAATTAACTCAGCATGACCTCCTACGTTAAAGTAATTCGATTTGTTAAACTTAATGACAATTGTTATACTTCCTTTATATATATATATATATATATACGAGGTTGCTGCCACTGCTCGAAACACTTTTTAAATTCTTCTTCTGAAATAGCGAGCAGCTGCGTCGTCGTGTTCTACATTATCTCCTCAATGTCTTGAAATCATTTTCCTTTCAAATGGAATTTGATGTTCGGAAATATAAAAAGTCGCTGGGAGCAAGATCTGGCGAATAGGGTGGCTGACGGACCTGTGGAATACGAAGCTTAGCAATAAACTGCTGCACAAGTTGCGATGCGCGGGCAGGGGTATTGTCATGGTGCAATTGCCAATCGCCTTTCTCTTGCAAGTTCGGCCTCTTCCGACGAACTGCGTCCCTGAAACGTCGCAGAACTTGGCAGTAATACTCCTTGTTGATTGTCTGGCCCGATGGAGCGTATTCATGATGCACAATTCCCTTGTAATCGAAAAAAAAAAACAGTCAGCATCGTCTTAACATTGCTGTGGCTTTGTCGTACTTTCTTAGGTCTGAGAGACTTTGGAGTCTTCCACTGTGAATATTGGGCCTTAGTTTCGGGATCATACACATAAACCCACGTTTCGTCGCCAGTTACGGTTGTTTTTACAAAGTTTTCGTGGTTTCTGACGCACTCAAGCTACTCAGTAGTAGCTGAAACACGGGCATGTTTTTGCTCAACTGTGAGGAGTTTTGGTACAAATTTGGCTGAGACGCGTCTCATACCCAAATCGTTCGTAAGAATTGATTGAACTTAACCGAAACTAATGTATACGTCTGAAGATAACTCACGAATAGTGATTTGCCGATTTTCCCGCACAGCTGTGCGCACAGCTTCAATACTTTTTTCACTTTTGCTGGTTGTAGGTCTTCCAGAACGCGGATCACTCTGAGTACTTGTACGGCCATTTTTAAAGCATTTATACCACTCGTAAATTTGTGCACGGCTCATACAATCTTCCCCATAGACTTTCTGTAACTTTAAATATATATTTTTGCAAGTGTCTCTAAGTTTTTGATAAAATCTGATACAAATTCGTTGATCACTTT
>JABXWE010021009.1:0-12003 GCA_014611495.1 Limonius californicus | reverse complement strand
TTGTAAAAACTCCGTAATTCGTACAGTTTCGAAGAAGAAAAATGTTTACTAAAACACTGATAACCGATATTATTATTGCAGGTTTAATTATATTACAAAATTTAGTTGGCCGTAGACACAAAAATAAAACAAAGGTGATAATTTCGATAGGAAACAAATTCATAATCATCTCAGTTGATTGTTGACAGTAAACTTTTCAATAATTGTTCACTGTTTGTTGCTTTTGTATTCTTTTTTGTTATTGTAACCATCGTTGCTGCTTTAATTGTTGTTGCTGCTGTTATTTTTGCCGCTATCAAATATGGATTTTCCTTTCAATGAGCAGACCGACATGTTTATTAGTTCTTGGATACTGTCAAGGTAACTGCCGCGAGAGTGTCCGCGTGTATTAAGAGAGATATCCAAATCGAAGAATTCCAAATCACAAAACCTTTGCTCGTATCGAATGTCATCTTCGAGAAACAGGAAGTTTGCAGCCAGCCAGATTTAACACTGGAATACCCCTGCATCAATGAAGGTGGAGGTCACATTGAACATTTGTTGTAAAAAAGTTTTATTTTTGTGTCTACGGCTTACTAAATTTTGTAATACAATTAAACCAGCAATAATAATATCGGTTATCAGTGTTTGAGTAAACATTTTTTTTCTTCGAAACTATACGAATTACGGAGTTTTTACAAGAGTCAAAAAATTAAGCTAATGCGTAAGTCTTCACCTTAAAAAAACATAGAATCGTATCATCATCCTTAAAAAAATTCTGAACAAATTTATTAGGGGGTGGGGGTGGTTTTAACCCTTCTCCAATTTCCTTTGAGTTTCTTTCGTTACTGAAAGTAGTTGCTTCATTTGAAGTGCCCAGGTATCAAATTTGATTAAAATTGGTTCACACGGTTCTGAACAGCATACAAAAGTGTGATTTTTAAGTATACTTTGAACTCCTCTCACCGTCAAACGGTACATTTTGGTATATGACAAAGTTGGGTCCAATCGACTTCTTTTGACCTCTAGAATACGTGGTAGTTCTATGTCCCAGGAGTTTTGGGACACCCCGTATATACCTACAAATAAAATTGGTTTTAATACAACAGCCGTTGAAAAGTCTTAAAAAAAAATAAAATATATCTACTCGTACCCTTTTCACGGCAGTTATAGGTATTAGGGGACTCCCATTGTATTTTTAACGTTGAGAATATTCTAGCAAATTGATCATCAATTTCAAAGCTTGTAAAGTCGACACTTTTCCAGGCACTTTAGATGTGAATTAAAAAACAAGTAAAGCACTCCTTTCAGCATACTACAGTAACTGTAACTAAATGGGTATATATTCCACTAGCTTTCACTGTTACTTATAGACCACCCGTTTAGTAACCATTAAAGTATTTACTTATTTGCCTATTTCCTATTCCTATTACCCACTAATGAGATGTTTTCAGAAATATCAACACACTTAAGTTCTATTTTAAAATGCCATAATACATAATCTGACAAAAATTAGTGTTTATAATTTATTTCTTTTTCTATATTGCAAAAAAAATTTATTTAGATTATATTCAGTTTCTTATAAAATTTCTTTTTAAAAATTGAGCTATGACAATTAGTACTTTTTAGTTGTAGCGCCAATATATTTTGGTTTGTAATAGGTACATATAACAGAGAAGAATAAACTTTTACTTTATGTTTGAACTAATAAATGTTTTGAGAACCACCAGTACGATGGGTGTTATGACCGAGCGGATCAAATTTCGCCTACTTGTAAATTGTAAATACATATTTAACCGGTAAAGCTAGGTGAGATGAACTACAGCTAGTTATTAAGCGACTAATCCCATTGAAATAGTAGTTGCGAAACAGTTTTACAATTAAAAGTTTGAATAATAATTTTTTTTTCATAATTATTAGGAGTGGACTACAAAAAGACAAATGGAAAACGTAATTACACTTTCATTAAATGGTTTACAATTCAATAGAATAAAATTGTAATACTTTACCTTCACCAAAAACGGTAGATCCTCGAAGATATTAGAAATGACATTCCCTTTCAGCTATCAGGCGGTACATTAGGAAATTAAATTTAAATAAATGGTTTGTAGTTTCGTGAAGGGTCGTACAACCTTGTACACGACACTCCATTTTCCTAACCGCTTTCATTGGCTATTTCCATTGACAAAATTCTGCTTGAATGGGTCAGCAGGCGGGTGAGTCTTCGGTTGAGTTAGATTAAGTGAGCCCTTGTTGACGAAATATCAAGGTCTACAAATATTCAGCCCCAGAATAAACTGAATAAACAGATGTCTGTGTACTTGGCGAAAAACATGTCACAAGGAATGTATGCGCTGTGTTCGGGTGGCAACGAGAAAGGAAGCCTCACGTAATATCTATATTTGATTTTCTGGGGAGCGATTTCATTGAAGTAGTTGCAAGTGTGTGTGCATACGTAGCGATGTTGAGTGCACTATTCAGTATCTGTCAACCACTGACATTTTACATGCAGAAACAGAAAGTGTAGAAATAGGAAGGAACGCAGTGTGTCATTTTATCGATTATGTAAATTATAACGATTAGGTCGGCATAGGTATATGTCGATTAGAAATAGCTACTTTGCACCTGTGCAGCTCTGACTTTGCAACAGCCGAGCGGAGTTATTTTCCCATAGGGATCACTATATCAAGCAACTGTTTTAGAATCTATTTATATTCATCGAAATTTCGTGCTGTTATTAAATACCGCCGAAAATAAACTTCATTGGATATAATTTATGTTAAATATAATTTAACACAATGAAAATTTGCTAATAATTTTGAAACGGAAATAGGTGGCGGCATGTATCACCTTGTTATTAGCCGGTTAAGCGATTTAATAGCTACGCACGCAGTTACAGTCGCAGCTAGTAATTTGCTTTTAAATGTGTCCAAAGATAAGAATGACACACCGTAATGATATAGTAAGGCACAGGAAACTTTTCATTAAATTATAAGCGCAAGGAAAAGCAAGAGGGAAACGCTTTATAGAAGCCGTAAAAATAGATAGCCTTTCTAAAATTATGTAGTAAATTATTAAAGACATAAAGAATAAATAAAAGAAATAATATAGAGCCTCGGAATGTATCATATTTTTTATTTCCATTTCCACATTTTACGTTATCAAAACGAAGAACACGTATAAAAGAGGAAATACATCACACATAATAACCGAGAAAGAAATTCAAAATTTCCCCAGTGTAAAACATACTTTGTAAAAGAAAAAAGCAGTGGTAAGAGTTATGTATGTGTTGGGGGTTCAAAGCTGTCTGAAGCGCATTATCTATCCGGCCTGTTTAGTTTTTAAGAGTGATGCAGTTTTAATGTGTTTCACCGAGTGAGGAGTGTGATTTGATGATGTGTTCTTAAAGCTCCGAGCCGCGGGAAGTGGAGTGGCTAACGGAATGGACTGGAAAAAGGCACCACACCGAGTTCACTCTACCAAAGAACTTGATAAAGAAACCTCAAATTAGTAACGAATTTTCAAGGCAGGAATCGGGAATAACACGAAACAAAGGGAAATCCTCGTTACGGGTTTGTCTTAATGGACAAGTAAATTACGTTTTTCCACAAAAGCTCCAA
Source organism: Limonius californicus (assembly GCA_014611495.1). Lineage (NCBI taxonomy): Eukaryota > Metazoa > Arthropoda > Insecta > Coleoptera > Elateridae > Limonius > Limonius californicus. The sequence continues at coordinate 8,404 of JABXWE010021009.1, read as the reverse complement.
ACACAAATTAAAGCGCTAACAAAATAAAACAAGTTGATCCAAAATTATTTTTAGCGTTACAGTTAAATACGTCGTAAACGAGTCTTTTTGAGGCAGAAGCTGGTTAAGTTCTCACGAAGGATTCAATTATTTTAATCTGCTTTAATACACGACGCAAAACACTAATAAGAGACATTCGTGATTGCTCGGTGTAAGTGGTCGTTTATTTTATACACTCAAATTTATGTAATGCTGTATAATGACAGAGATTTGGGAGTAAAAAATTACCGCTGCCACCAGTACCGCATCTTATTCATAAATCTTTTCATGAAAGTTGAAGTCAACAAGTAGGAACATTTTAAATTTTAGTTGAATAAGTAAAAGAGGACAAAACCCAGCGCCGGCAAAGAATTGCCGAGAAATGCATTTGCTCGAAAAAACGAACCAAATATATTTACATAAATTAAATCTTAATGGAAACACCGAAACGAAACAAAATGTGCAATTGTTATTCAAGCCCATTATATTTTTAGTATTCAAAATACAGTACTTTAATGTAAAGAGGGGGTAAATAAGAACGCATCGAAGTCGGCTGAGGATTTTCAATATAAATAAAAATCAAAATATGTAAATTGGAAGCGCGGAATTCGGAACTCCCAGTTGTAATTTTGTTTTAATATTCCTCTCCGTACGTGCGTTTTTAACTCGCGGATAAACCACACAGTTCTGATAAATTTATATTACTAATAATTTAGAATTAGTATTGGCATTAGGATCTCTGTGTCTTTCGATAAGTGCAGCTACCTTTTATGTACTCATTGTTGGAGAACAATGACGAAGTATTTATCCCTTACATTATCGATCTATAGCAGGTGAAACACGAACACAACGATAATAGCAGCTGAACATTATCGTTTGGAAGGGAACAATAATTATCGTAAAAGCACGAAAACATCAAACCGTAAGCTTGAGCTTTTTCTTATTTCTGTATGTTCACCATTACATTTCATATTTTAATATAGCGTATACTTACGTCGTGATACCAGCTATAACTGTGAGGGCTGGGACGGGATACGGTTTCGCACTTAAACGCCACGTTAGCCCCTTCCTTAACGGTAGATGTCAACCCTGAGTCGGACCTTACCGCCACCTTGGGAGGATCTAAAACAATTGCCACCAATTACTGAGTATTAGTTAGCACCCTTTTATACCATAAATTTCCTCTCAGTTACAGTTAATTCATTACAATAAGAAACGGGCCTTCGGTAAACAATTAATCTAAACTCTTCCAGGGACTGTAATTAAATTAGCGCTTATATCTAAATTTACTATCCAAAATAGGTAATTTATTTCGACGATAGTTTACGAAAACGGATAAACTGAATTTCCGAGGATACGGTTTAACTGAAGTATGCTAACGTTGCGGATGTCTTTAACAAAGCTCTTGCTCTTTTTTTCCGTAAACCTGCGCGGAATTGAAGATGATCCTCGTTTTAGAAACGGGACTGCACAAATTCGGCCGTTTGTATTCCGATCAGCGGCGTTGTACAAGTTTCGTATCTCTTTAGGACAAGGTTAAAAGAAAATCACGCAAGGGTAGGACCACTTTCTAAATAAATATGCCTTTACACCCATTTCTAAGCACAAAATTACCGTTGTAAAATAGAATACATAACGCAGACGGTCAGGGACGCATTCAGGAATAAAAGTTTCCCGTCTAAATTCATAATCAATGCTAAAACGTCAACCTTTTACTTATCCTCTTTGGAAATTCGGACACACGCCTTCATTTCTTTTGCACCCGGTTAAAGTGACATCAAAACCTTCGTAAAGATGGTGTTAAAGCTAATCCCAAAGCAATGAACGTTTTCTAGTACGTGATTCTTCCATTTCTACAGCTTATTAGCTACCATTGTGCGATTTACATAGAGATTCAACCTGGCACGAAGAAACACACCGCTGTTAGTTTGAAATCTCTGCACAAATATCCACATAACGTCGCGTAAATAAATATACAAATGTAAATTTATTAAAATCCATAATTCATGCAAACACGAAATCGTATTTCTGCATTGATATTCTAATCTGTGTAACAGCTCTGTTTGGAATTCTACTCTGTGATAGTACTTGAATCAATAAAATTACAACTTGCTAATATGAATGGAAGGGATGGCAAGTTATTAAATTCGAGAAGGCATTGAACTTTAAATACGTAATTCATAATGTCACAGCAAAAGGACTAACGTCCTAAATTTTGAGATGCAAGATATAGCGCACACACATTAATTTAGATGCTTGCCAAATCCGAGCTATATATCTCAATAGCACAGACAATTTGCTTAATGATCGAGGAATCCAGAAGAGATATCAGCTAAACTAACTAAACCCCTAATATCAAATTACAGCAATTACCGATTTTTCCAATCGTCTGATTGCAGCTCATCGTTTGTTTTTGAAACAACATATTTCAACGTAGAATACGGTTGAGATGTATTTTCTTGATCAACAATCAAGATTGGAAGGTGGAAGAGTGTAAACTACAGACCAATGGTCTTTTTCGCATTACAATTTCTTTGTAACGGAAAATTCTTATATCTGTTTCCGAAGAAAAGTACCCTTCTGTTGGTTGGGATGTACTTTATGGTTACGTATGAAAAACTAATACAATTGTTTCAAGTTTACCTATGCCTTCATTCCGTAATATGTAAATACCAAAATTTAGGGACCGCGGTGGTCGAGTGCGAGAACGCATTGGCCACTCGAGGTCACAGTAAATGCAGTTGCTTCGTTGGGGCGATCGAATCCCGCCTGGGGCGACCGCATTTGCTTAGTTAAGTTTAGGGTGCATGTTGCATGAATGTTTGGTGTGTAAGGGACGCCCGCACCCTCCTGAAGTAATACTACCGTTCCGCCCCCCGGGGGAGGGACGGTAGTATTAATGAGTGAAAAAAAATACCAAAATTTGAAGTAAATACTCAAAAACTAGTTAGAAAAAACTCTACAAAAAAATTTATCTTGAAAACGTGCAGAGGTTATTAAATGTAACATTTTACATAAGAAACAAAAACATTTTTAAAATGTTGAAATAATATTATTTTTCTAGCGTAATGGTTAGCCCGAATGCAAACATATGATTTTTCATTAGACTCAGCTGTACATTATTTTATATTCATAAAATACAGTAACATTATAATCCTATCTGTGGTGATACTACTAGTTAATGCAATATGCAAACATTGTTAAATGAGAGAGGTGCAATAAACTTCCCATCAATGGTGCACTCAGACAGCAGCCGATTATTAAAATTACTGCTGGAATTCATTAGCTGAACATTTGAAACATCAATTCCTCCAAGTATTTTAATATTTATTTATTAAATTTAAATTTATTATTGAAATGTACGCTCAACTAATTAATATCTGTTGGTGTATACGTAGATTCTATATGTTCTTAGCAACATCCGCTAGAGGTTAAAAACGCTTGAACGAGAGGCCGGGCAGTTCTTGGAATCTGAAGGAAAAGCGAAGGGTAGCAGGGTGTTCAAAAGAGTCAACAACGGCAGTCTACCGAAACCACTGTTGTTGGTAGCTAGGCGTTAGTTTTACATATTCATAACATTACATAGTCATAATTGATTAATAGCATTTGAGGTTATTGTTTATGTCGCCTGAAATGCTATATGTGTTTACCCAAATGGATTCGTATTACCTACTTGTTATTATATCTGGTTTACATGCACTGGGTCTCATTATTGTTATTGTACAAGATTGATGTATATATGTAAGTTTGTTCATTTTTGTAATTTAAGAATTAACCAGATCAACAATTGGTATTGTTATACATGATTTAGATATTAATTACATTTCAGTAACTTTATTAGCTTAGCTTAGAGGCAACTAAATATAACGCCTCGGATTGTATAAATTATACTAGTTAAATATTGGCTATTATATCTTGGGGCAGTTTCCTTTTGAGCCTGGTGTATATGTTACGAAGGCGGAGCTTATAGTACACTGCACTTTCACAAAGATTTATGTTGTCGAAGAACTTTTGTGTGGCTAACTTTACTGGTTCAATTCCTAGTTCATTATGGATTTGAGTATTGGTGACAAACCATGGATCGTCTATTGCTATTCGGAGTACCTTGTTTTGAAATACCTGGATTTTTTTATGTTGGTATCTGAGACTGTACTCCAAACGGGGCAAGCATAAGTTATAAGAGATCTTAGTAAGGCTTTGTACAAGAGTAACGCACATTCCGTTCGTAAAGTAGATTTCTTGTTAATTAAAGGAAGTAGATGAGTTCGCCTTGCGTATCCTTCATTTAGTTTTTTGTTTATATGCGAGCTCCAAGTCAGTCGTGTGTGTAATAGCAATCCTAGATACTTAACACTTTGGTCTTTGTCAGTCCAGGGTATTTCTACACAGTTGATTGATATGTTAGGTACTTCCTCGATACGCTTTAGTGTAAAGACTTTATTAGCACATTTTGAAGAGTTAATTGTTAAACACCATTTTGTGAACCATTTTGCAATAAAGTCCATGGCTCCTTGTAGTTGTTCTGTGGCGTCTATGAGGTTCTTATGCTGAACGATGATCTCCGTCTCATCGGCGAATGTTGCGATCTCACAGATGGTTTGGTGTGGGTCGTCGTGAGTATAGATGTTATAAAGAATGGGTCCGAGAATGCTTCCCTGAAGAACTCTTGCCTCAATGCTTTTTGACGATGATATGGAACTGTTGACTTTTACTGCGAAGGTTTGATTTTCCAGGAATGAGAATAGTATGGTCTTTATGTAGTTTGGTATACCAATATGTAATATTTTGTACTTTAGCCCATCGATGCAAAGTTTATCAAAAGCCTTTGAGATGTCAAGGAAGGCTGTGACGGTAAACTGCTTATTTTCGAATCCTTTTTCTATTATTTCCAAAACTCTTTGTAGCTGGAGGGTGGTTGAATAGGCTTTTCGAAAACCAAACTGAGTAGGGGGTATTACATTGCTGTTTACGATTGACAGATTCAGTCGATGACTGATTACTTTTTCTAATAATTTTGATAATATACTAAGTAAGCTAATCGGTCGGTAGCTGCTTTTGCCCTTATCGTATTTTCCTGGTTTCCAAACATCAATATCTGTGCATGTTTCCATTTATCCGGGAAATAACCAGTTCTCAAACATGCATTAAATAGGATAACAAGGTCGACAATACCTTTTTTTGGTAAGTTTTTAGAACCACATTAGGTATTAAACACTTTCTGGGGCTTTCTTTACTAGCAGTAGCTTGATGTAAGATGTGAGCTCTTTAGGAGTGGAAGATCGAAATCATTACATATTGGCATATGTGTTTCGTTATAAGCGACAACCGTATTATAAAAGTACCTGTTGTTTTCTGGGACTAAAGGAGTAAAGGTTGTTTCTAAGTGTTCAGCAAATAGTGCGCTTTTTTCTTCGTCTCCACAGTAGCTACAATTGTTGTCTATCAGAGTTGGAATAATGGTTTATTGTCTTGTAATCGCTTTTGTTGTTTTCCACATACCTGGATCGTTCGTTTCTAGATTTTCTATATGCTTTCTGTAGCTGTTGATCCTGTGACTGTCTATTCTCTTTTTACTCTATGGGAAATATTATTTAATAGATTCTTTAATTGAGGGGCGCTTGTTAGTTGCCATTTTCTGCGTAGTCTGATCTTTTCATTGATAAGGTCAATAATGTATGTTGGCGGGATATTTGGATTTGCTTTACGGTTGTTGACCCTGGTTTTAGTTGCAGAGCGAACTGCACTAGTTACGATTGTGGTAAATTTTTCAATATTATTATATCCAGTGTTGGGTAAGTTACTCTAAAAAAGTAACTAAGTAAGTTAATCAGTTACTCGGCAAAAAAGTAACTAAGTAAGTTACTAAGTTACAGAATTATAAAAGTAACTTGAATAAGTTACTAAGTTACCACAAAGTAACTCGTTATTTTTTAAGTTACCTTTTTTTACGAGACGCTACTAATGTACATGCAATTACTACCAACTTAATGTCAACAAAAACACACGTTTATAAGCAATTGTTTATTAGAAAATATTCTAGACGTGGGGGAAGGAACAGGCTTAGAGCTTAGAGGCGCTGGTTCAACGATGTTTTTGGGATTTTCCCAGGATTCTATTTTATTTTTCGTTATTATTGAAATATAGAAACGATGAATGTATTTTCGTCTGAATTAGACACCCCCAACCTACGCACAAGTGTTAGGAATGTATTTCCCAGTAATCCGCATACTTGCTCAGAGAGCGTCTAGTTGTTAAAGGATTAAAGATTACTGGAAAAAGCTGTCACCGCCCAAATATGATCCGTCAAATTATTTATTATCGACTAACTACAAGAAGGTATTCCTGTGTTCCGTATTAGCATTTGCATACTAAAGCATTCGAAATTTCAACAAATTCTTCAGCTTCAGGTATAATTTCTTAAATAATAGGCATTAAAAATCGAACATTTTAAAATATTTTACATTTGTAGCATTAAAATGTAACTTGTCATATTCAGTTACTAAAGTTACTAAATAATTGTAACGTGTTATAGTTACAATTACTGAAAACACAAAAGTAATTAAATTACTATTAAGTTACTGAAAAGTAACTAGTTACTAGTAACGAGTTACTTTTACTTAGTTACTACCCAACACTGGCTACATCCAACAGCAACAGCCAATGAAGGCCTCTAAAGAGGTGTTAAAACAATTCCCACACTCCCAACATCGCCCTATAATCGTTGACATATGAAAGAAAGATACCAATCATACACTCCTTACCCAAACCCAGATGGAATTTCCGAAAGGCTAATTGAGAGGGCTTTAAAGAACAGACTGAAGTATTAGACGGATAGAACCGAAAGTATCGAACTCCGACCGATTCGCTAAAATTATGACTAGTGCGGCTAAGAAACGCATTCGTAGAGGAGTCCGACATTCGTATATTCCCTGTTGGAATGAGCTGTATGATGAATACCAACAAAATCGTAACCCAGACATAGCTGATTCTCTACTTCAAACACTCGGTGAAGCTGAACTCCAACGCTGGAAGGAGACCGTTGAGAACCTAAATTTCACTCATAATAGCAGGAATGCATGGATTCTTATGAGACGACTCGATCACAAACTTGTTACCTCGAGTACAACAAAGGTCCGCAAACCCGCCAACATCGGTAGCAGAAGCAAGCAAACGTCCAAAATTACACTAGAATGGAAATAGGTGCAGGAAATTAGAAACCAACTAAGACTTGTAAAGAAGCGTCCGCAACAAAACTTTACTAATGATTTTAAATCCAGTTTTTGTAAAATTTAAATATAATTAAAAAAGTACTGAAAATTTGTTTAAATATTATAAAATTAATTATGTACTTTTTAAGTGCCAAAATAGAGCAAAATGCTGTTTTCAGGCATGTAATTTTCAAACATTTTCCGGGGGGCGGACCCCGGCCCCTGGGGGGGCGACCCCTGGGGGGGTTTCGAAACCCCCCGTACGGGGGTCCTAATTCAGCTTCTAGCCGAGGGCCCCCAATACAGCCAGTCCGGGCCTGTTTAATTCCAAAGATATAACGCATTGTACGTTTTTAAATTAACACCCTGTATACCTCAGAGACAAATACAATATTGAAAAGGCACTTGACGATTCCTCATAGAGAAAACTTTATACCTAAGGGGGGAAACTGGGCCCTTTTAAAAAATTGCGATGCCACAAACGTATTATAATTATGTATATCAAAATATCATAACGTCACTAACAAGGCCGTGTAAATATGTGTGGCTCAATATATACCACAGTGTTGTAGTTTTCAATTAAACACAACTTGTTATTTATAAAGTATTTTATTTTAACAATTTTAATGTTGCGAGTCGAAACTGACTTGCTTTGAAGAGTGAAAAATTTCAACTAACTGCTGGTCACCACAAATTTGTGACCAGTAAAGGTGGCATCTACCCTGATCATATTACAAAGAGAATGCCGTCCTTATTTTTAGGAAACCCAGCGGCTGCACTCATGTGGTTACAATAAATTATGCCAATAATTTACGTAAAGTAAAATTGCGCGAAGCGCTTATGCTACGTACACACGTAGACACCTAAATGTCGATACTTGTGTCTAGATTGCTCTACGGTGTGTTCACACTGTGTGGTGTATTTGTAGAAACTATTGCGTAGAGCAGTGTCACTAGATGCAACACTAGACTGAAGTTGCTAGACTTCTCTACCATGTATCCACACGTGCCTTGAACAGTAGACACCGACACTTCAAAATAGAACCTATATTCTTTGACCATGTCAAGAACAAAACGTCGTTTAGCAACCGCAGTATTTATTAATTGTATTTAAAAAAAGAATCAATTATAAAAAGCAAACCTGGTTAACTGGGAACTGGGTTAAAGAGTGGATCGCAA
>JABXWE010021008.1:0-37764 GCA_014611495.1 Limonius californicus | reverse complement strand
TACTAATTAAATTCTCCATAAATGCAAAGACATCGTCAACGTTGCCAAGTATAATATTCTTTAAGTGTCTCGTGTGAGAAAACTAAGCACTATAGGAAGTTCGTGTTAGTGTTTTTGAGGACTGTATTTCTTACAGAAGAGTGCTACCTGAAGCTTTTAAGGTATTTAAAGGACACCCTGTATATATATATATAAAATACTATTGTAATATTCCATATTCCAATTTTACGTAAAGCAAAGATACAGGGTACTTCAATAGTGGGTTGATATTGCGTTAGTAAGAGTTCAAGCCCTGACAATAGTTTTTGATCATTTGATCATGCATGAATTCGTGACGCGAAGGCCTTCGAAGTTACGGAATGCGCTAAAAATTTCTAGTATATTGCTGTGTAGCGCAATAAAAGTCCGAAAAACTGTTTGAGTGTTGCCAATTTAAGTTTCGTTATATTCCGTTCTAGTAACGTAAAATTGAGACTACTAATTTATTTTAAATCATTGTTCTTGCATAGAAATACTAGAACTGTGATTGGGTTTTGTTGTTTTATTAAGTAAACAGAGATTTGGTTGCAACTTGTCTTTTATTTTATGACGAATTATTTGGATTTAAGTCTACGTAAAGGACAGATAGGAAGATATAAAGGTAGATGATTTTCTATCTTGGGGTCCGACTTCTCATTTACCACCTCGGACGATGTTAGAAAATTATAAGTCGGTGGCGCCTATTAATTAATTGTTTTGAACCTACTCCTTCGATTGGGTTTCTGGGATACTAGCATCTGTCAACTTGTTAATTTTCTACCTAAGCAGTGGCGGAGTTCGAGGTTGTTTTTGTAATTAAACCAATTTTTGTATGTAGTAAAGATTAAAGGCGTAAAAGTATATTTTATAAATAATTTACAGGTCTACTTTTGTGTCCATCCTTTATTTCCAAATCAAACCATAATTATACACTGCTCCAAGAAATTAACGCACCACAACTAACAATTGCAATATTGTTTAAAGTATTGCATGTAATGAACTACGTTCAATCATAGATATTGCTTAAAATTAAGTAAACCGTATTTTATCCAAATTAACAACACTCAACGCAATTTATAAACAATCAACGCAAAAATTAAAAAACCAAAATTGGAAAAGTGAAAAATTGTTAACAGGTTCAGTAGGCTGTGTTTCCGCCTCGACTTGTTATGACAGCTTGACAACGATGATCCATGCTTGAAATTAAAATACTTAAATGCTCTTGTTCAAGGTTATCCCACATTTCCACTAATGAATTCCCTAGATCGTTAAGAGTTGCAGGGGGTGGTTGAAGGGGTCGTACTTGTCTTCCGAAAATGTCCCAGAGGTGCTCAATCGGATTCAAGTCGGGACTTCTGGCTGGCTATTACATAAGAGGAAAACCAACGTCGTCTAGGTATCCTTGCACAATTCTGGCTGTGTGGGGCCGAGCGTTGTCGTGCATTAATTGGAAGTTGTCTCCGATGTATGAGGCATACGGCACAACATACTGTTCTAAGATATCCGTAATGTACCACTGACTGTTTAAAGTGCCGTTGGGGAAGATGTGTAGGTCTGTGCGAGCCGTGAAAGATATGCCTCCCCATACCATTATTGAGCTACCACCAAATTCAGTCGTAGGGGCAAAATTGCATTGAGCAAATCGTTCATTTGGACGTCTAAAAACTCGAATGCGCCTATCACAACTCTCCAAACAAAATCTGGACTCGTCTGTGAACAAAATGCGTCTCCAATCTTCATTTTCCCAATTCAAGTGATTTCTAGCAAAATCCAATCTGTCTGCTATGGTCTGCAGTCAACTGTGGGCCAGTAGCTGGTAATCTGGCTCTCAGATTTCCTGCCAAAAGACGTTGGCGAAGGGTTTCAATGCAGACCTGCACAATATGTACTGCTGAAAGTTGTCTTTGGAGGGCTCTTGTGGTGGTAAAGCGCTCTCTTAGTGGACGCATTCGAAGAAAACGATCTTCTACAGCGGTAGTAGCACGTGGTCGCCCTTGCCCTGGTCGCCCTTGCTCTGGTCGCCTATCATGTTCGTTAGTTCCTTTGAAACGCTGAATGACCCGTGAAATGGTTGTGTGGTTCACCCCAAGCCTGTCAGCGATAGCGCGGAAAGAATACCCCTCTTCGAACAAAGTAAGGGCTGTGACACACTCATCACGGCTTAAATTTCTTGAGATACGCTGCATTTTAAATAAGACTGATCGTACAGGCAATTGTTTGATGACAGCTACACGATTTGATACGATTTAAAGTACGAAACCGCAAGTAAATTGTAAATGTGCATGTAAAATTGATTAATGTTTTTAACAAAGTTAAAGATGTAGAAACAGGCCAAGAGTAGCATGTGTCTATCAGGTTTGTATCAGATACTCATTCCATGCATTGGGTAAAAGTAGATAGGGCACTACTTTTCTTTTATCACAACATTAATAATTGGTGCATTAATTTCTTGGAGCAGTGTAGATTTAATACGTGAAGTAACGCTCAATCATGTCTTTATTGTGCTTTGCCAGTCAGCATTGTCACAATTATAAATTAGTAGCACACTATAACTTAAATTGAGACTATAATGAACATCGATACATGCCTAAACTGTGGCTTATAAGTTAAATCAGGCAAATTATCTCGAAATTTTAAATGCAATACATTATTATTAATGTAAAAACATTTAAAAAATGTAACGACGTTTAGACAATCCTCAAAACTACTATATTAAAGTAGAAATAATGCAGAAGGTGTCGCCGTTTAAAGACATTGCCAATGACATTTTATACCAACGAAGATTATAGAAAAACCTTTCAGAATTTGTTCCAAAATTTATATCGTCACTGTATAATGTTCGTACAGACATTTCCTCATTTGTAATTGATAGAACTCCGTAACGTAAATCGCATTGCGGCTAAGCACGTAAGGTTACTTAAGAAGATGTACAAAACGAATAGCAAATGGCCACAATAGAAACCCCGTAATAATTTTGTTTATCTCATGTAGGAGAAAAATTGACGTAAAGTTGTAAAACAACAATACAGAAGAGTTTATTCAGTTAACGTTTTTATTGCCTTGGAAATAATTGCACTTATTTACCAAAAAGAACCTTGAACGAGGTACATTAAAACCTATTAGAATTGTAATTTACACAAAATATACAATTAAATATCCTTGTTTGTTTAACAACGGTGTTTATTCGTTATGTAACTACAAGCTTTGTATGCTTTCCTGCAGATGATTTACTTTTAATAGTCACGTTCTTGTATATAAGTTTCACAAATGTCACGAGACCTTCCTCACGTGCGAAGAAACGGAAGTTTTCAGAATATCAAAAACATACATCTTGCTAAACTAATATTTAACGAATAAAAATAATTGGAAAACATAATTAAAAATCGTAAAAGAGTTACCTTTCAAAGCTCAAAATTCATTCCGCCTTTTCTATTAATTGCTAACCAGTTTAACCGCTTACTGGATGGTGTCATTTAAACCGGTGAATACGACCCACACATTAACTAAACAATAAGAAAAATCAGAAAATATTGAGGCCGATATAACAAAATTATGCTGTGTACCTATACATATTTGTGTGCGTTTGTGTGGGTGTGTGTCCATGTGTGAGCGTGCGTGCGCGAGTGTGCATGCGTGCGAATGCGGATGTGTGTGTGTTTCAACACTAATTTGACCTCCTAAGGAGTAGACATCTGTAGAATTATCGCACATCCTCTCACAAAAATATGTTAAAATCTACATCGTAAGTTAATATTATGAAAATTAATCATCAACCTCTGAAAAAGTAAAAATAAGAGTGAATATTATTTTGATTAAGAAATCTGCTCTTGTAAGTAAAAATAATTATTCGCTTTGTACTCAGGAAAAGTCAGTTAAAACCACGGGGGTGGGCCATTTCAATTTTTGCACTGTCTAAAAATTTTCGTCCACTAAACAAATTGCTCTAAAGAAACAACAAGCATTCGTTTGTTAGGTTAGAAAATCTCTACATAACTTACTTATAATGTTTTAAACAAACTACCAAACGAAGCGTTGAGCGTAACCCACGGGTTTAACTAATTTGACCTAAGGCGTTCTACAACGTTACACTTACAAAACTAAACAAAAAATAGTATTTAATACAATCACTTCGTTTACAATTTTTGTTGGGTATGTTATAACGCATGTTCTAATACAAATGCAAACGATTTTACATATGAAATGCATTTTAAGTGAAGAATTGTCACAAACCAGTCAGCATTACATCAAAATCTGAAAACCTTTACATTACATTACATTACTCTTGGAATTATGAACATTAGATATTAAATCTTCTTCTTCGAGTGCTTTATCTCTTACTAGACGTAACGATCTCCTCTCCTATGCCTGTGTTGTGCGTTTAGAGTGCCACAGACATAGAGGACCTACAGCTCAACGTGGGCTCCGAACCACGGGAAGTGTAAATACTTCTACTTCACAGAAGATTTACTAGGCAGAATACCTCGCTGGTTTGCCATTGCCTTGCGAGGGAGAACAGCAGTTAAAAATGCGATGTTCCGGTACTGAGAATTGAACACAGGACCATCAGCGTACAACTCTAACGCGCTAACCTCTAGCCCACATATATTAAATATCATATCGGAAATGAAATCTGAATTAATTGACTTTTAAATTATGAAAATATACAGGTTGTTTTATTTAAGAGAATTGGGATATAGGTCATTCAGCGAATAGCGATCACTCCGTATAATAAGATGTTTTAAATAAGAATGTGGTTTTGCAAACTAAAAGCCAAAAAATGCCCATAATAAATTAGAACTAAGGCACATCAACAATTTAAATATTTGATTAAAACGGGAATAATGCAGAATGTATTAGATTTAACCCCTAAATTCAAGTCTTTACTGAGGAGAAATTAAAAAGAGGTAAAAATTAGTAGGCATTCCATTAAAAAATAAGTTTGGTTTGCTACTTTTGTTATGCACGCTGTAAAATCAAAAGCTTTTAAAATGTGTATCCTATGCAGTTGCCTCACTCTGCTTAATAAGATATTCTCATTATCCCACTGTTGGGCTGACCCTGTATATAGCGACTATACATATGAAGGAGATACTAATTTTCTGCAAAGCAAACAGTAAACCTAAAAATATTACTTTTTACAGATCACCTTGAAGAGAAAGCGTGCGTCTTATGGAGTCGCACCACTCTGCTTAGTAAATATGAATATTTTCTTATTGTTGGAACATCCTGTATAATAGCAGCAAACCGTATAGAGACACAGGTTTTCTGCAGAGAAATTCATAAATGTAAAAACATATACGGTGTTTCTTTTAAAAAATATAAGATCTTTTGTCACCTTTTTACACGCCCTTTAGAAACAAAAATATTTTCAAAACGTGCATCTTTTAGACTTGCATCAATCTGTTTAGTAAATTTGGATAATTTCTTACTGTTGGGATATCCTGTATATTGCAGCGCAAAGCATACAGACACTGATTTTCTACAGGGTCTTTCAGAAACGTAAAAATATGTGGTTGTTTCTTTAAAAATATCAGTTTTCATGCCACCCCGTAGAAACAAAACTATTTGCAAAAGGTGCATCTTATGAAGTTGCACGAATCTCTTTGGGTATATTCGTACTTTTGGACTACGCTGTAAATTGCGGCAAAAGCATTGATTTTCAGCAGAGGATGTAAAAAGTGAAAATGTGTAAGTTTTATTTGCAACTTTTTTTGGGAACGTCCTGTAGAACCAAGAATATTTCCGTGAAGTTTTTTTTCGCACAACACTGCTTATATATATATATGTAAATACAGAGTGTTTAAAAAATACGTTCAGATATTTTACCCACTTATAGATCTCATCAATACAAACAGAAAAGTCGTAATAAACATGGGTTCGAAAATCATCCGTTTTCGAGTTTTTTTAAGAAAATAAATATTGCTTGTTATTTCAATAAGTTCCCCACCCATTAAAACAAATAGCCGTGTAAATAATACATTTTAATTACAAATAATTAAAGTAGATGTCCTACATGTCCTCCTTCCATTTATACACATCCTTCGCATCTCCGTAAAAACGCTTGAATAAACTAACGACTTTAAACACCCCCAAATACAAAAATCGAGCGGATTGGGGTCAGGAGATCTAGGTGGCCACACAACTGGACCCCCTCGCCCTATGCACCTGCCGTTGTAATTTTCGTTTAGGAAATTTCTGACTATGATTGAAAAATGTGCAGGAGCCTCATCGTGCATCAACCACATATTCATTCTATGAATGAGGGGTACATTTTCTAACAATAATGGCCAGGCATTACGCAAATAGTCAAGATACAACTGGTCAGTCAAACGGTTTGAAAGAAAAAAATGGTCCTATCATATGGTCTCCAGAAAAACCAAAGCAAACGTTAATTAAAAATCGTTGTTGATGATTCCATTCAATAATAGCATGAGGGTTTTCATCTGACCAAACATGGCTGTTGTGGAAATGAAAAATGCCATTTCTTATGAAAGTATCTTCGTCGGTAAATAATACTTCACTAACAAAGTTTGCGTTTTCCGCAGCTCTTGTCAGTGCTCATCGGCAAAACACCAGACGTGCAGCGTAATAAAGCACAATAAGAGCCTGTACGCTTTTGAACATGGTATGGGTATAATTGCTCCTCGCGTAACATTCTCCAAATTATGGAAGCATTAATATTTGTTTCGGCAGAAAATCTTCTATACTAGTATCTGGATTTTCTTCAATTCTCCTTAAAATGTTAAATCTAGGCCGACTACCACCATCGTTTATTGATTTAAATGCGCCAACTTCGTATAAAAGTTGAAGCAAATTTGTAAAACATTTGTCACACGGAAGTGCACGGTTCGGAAATGTTTCGGCATCCAAGCAATTTATTACCATTAGCCTTACCATACATGAAATGTATATCTGCCATTTCCGTGTTGGTATACATATTCCAACAACAACAATAACAATATTGACCCTTACAGAAACTTTAACAAATGTTGTCTTATCCATTTCCATAGCAGACGTTATAAATGCGATTCTGCACTCCTTCTCTGCGTAAATAATTTCGCTGTATCTTAAAAACGGTTGATTTTCGAACCCGTACTAATTACGACTTTTTTGTTTGTATTGAAGAGATCTATAAGTGGGTAAAATATCCGAACGTATTGTATAAACACCCTGCATATATACAAGGTGTATCTGAAATAGGTACAAATATTTAAACCCGTAATAGATTGGCTCAAGTAGAATTCTATGGTACTATTCGTTTTTCAAAAATCATTAATTTAATTTTTTGAATTAAAAAATAAATAAAAATGTTGTTTGAGAACTGCTGATGATACATAGAAAATGCATATAAGCTGTAGAAGGTTAATACCTAATTGTAAAATAAATCCAAAGTGGCAAACACGTAAAAACTTGCCTGGCTTGTGATAACTACTGACTGAATAGAGATTACTGACCTACCTAATAGTATTGGTTAGTGGCAGGTGAAAAAATTTTTTTGCACTTCTATCGCGCTCTCCTTTGCATAAATGTCTTTGAACTCAAAATTTTTGTTGTTATCCTGCGGTACCCAAAAACAATTTTGGGTCAAATTTTCAATTATTATTTTGGCATATCTTAAAGGATCCCATTGCCAAAGAAATGTTTTTTCTAGTTTGTATATATTGTAATCTACCATCGGATTTAATATTTGTACCTATTTTTGATACAACCTGTATATATACGTATTTGAATATTTTCGCTATTAATCTGCAATCTGTCCTAACATTTTTGAGCCACCCTGTATTGTTTCAAATACTGATATCTAGAAATACGAGTAAACCAATCATGGATCTACTTGTAAGGAGCCGCCCTTAAAAAACAACCGAAACCGTATTCGAACCTCTCCAATATTTACGGTTACATTGTAATAAGAAGTGAAGCAACGGGTAAGCAAAAAATCGAAATTTAAAAGGCAAAGCCCACGAGTGGGATTCTAACGTGCTTTTTCGCGCCGCAGGGTAATAACATTCGTAGATACGGCATTCTGTGTTTATATTACAAGTTGGTGGATTGGCCAGGAATGTCAAACGAAGTAAAACCAAATCACTCGGGTTCCGTTACAACGCAAGGTTCGGCTTCACCTTGCCGTGGGACAGGTTGTTGGTGCACTTCAGGTCAGACATACCGTGCTATAATTTTTCTTTTACAGTAACTGTCGATGTAATTATAGTCTATCGGAAAGAAATGCGCGATTTTGAACTTTGCCTAACGGTGAAAGAAAGGCTTACTTTCAAAACAAACGACCAGCAATGAAATTAAAAATAAAAGTTAACGAACGTATTTAAAAAACTCGCCAAGTCTGATGTTTTTGATGCTGTTCTAATTATAAACGCCGATTACTATACAGGGTAGTGAGGAAGTCAAGCACTTAATTTCACGGGATGAATCTAAGTGCAAAATGAAGTCAAAAAGTCCCGAACCACTTTTGGTTTAGGCCCATACCTTCTTCATAAATTAGTTTTTTGAACTGTTGGAATTCAGTTTTTGTAGGTCTACAACCTACAGCCTGTATGCCACGACGTTAAATTTAATGCAAAAATTGTACATTTCTAATTACATTTTCTGCTAAATTTTCTTTTCATAAATTTTGCAATTTCCTTTTTTCCATCTGTGTCATTTTTAATGTGTAATACGTGCACTTGCGTTCTAATAAACATTTAGGGATATTTTTACCAACACGTGGTTTAGGTTTGTATCACTGGAATTCTATCAAACAGCTGGTTGTGTTTGTATTGTGTTGTATTGTATTTGAAAGGGCGAGATCTAGGACGCGGTTTTCCAAGCATCTGTAAGCACTTCAGCCATCATTGGCTTATTGTACACCCTAACTAAGAATTTCGCCTATTTGGGGTAATTCCAACTCCAGTAGTGATTTTTAACGTGTCGCACATAGCAGTGGCACAGGAGCTACGGCTTTACTTATTATCCGACAGAAGGCGCACTTTCAGATTTTTCTCCGATAGATAAATCTCACCCACCTCGGGCGGATTCGAATCCGCGTCCCTTTGATCTAAAGGCAAATGCGCTAACCACTAGACCACGAAGCCAGCAGCTGGTTGTGTTAATTTTCATCTCATTTTTCAATTATCCTGTATTTGTTATTTTCTTTTGGTTAGGATGTTGTTATTATCGTGAATACGAACACGTATTAGAAACTAGATAAAATTGGAGGGATGCTTATGTGACTGACTTGGTACAATAAACGAGGTACTTTCCTAGCATACATTAATTTTCACTATATTCGTTGAAATGTTTTTATTTGGCGGCATTCGTTAACTCCACCTCCTCCACGTGAAATTAATGTATGCTGCGCAACTGTCATGCACTGTATTTTCCGTTACATTTAGCGATTTGTGTCCGTTTTTCATGCATATATACTTCAAATATTTAAACACGTTCTTAATAATTTATATGAAAATTGACCAAAAAATTTATTATTTATGAATTTTATGTGTGCAACGGTGCTTAATATTTTCCTATAAATTTACCTGTAAGAGACATTCAAACAAAAACAATTAAAAGCAATTGATAAAAACTAAAAAAAAACATTATTTGAAACATCACAATATGAAATTGTTAAACAATACATAAAACTGTCACTAAAGACACTGTTAAAATGCAACAATTGTTAATAAGCATCGTTGACGTCAAAAACCGTAGCTTTGAAAACGAAAATTACAGCAGTCAAAACATTTCACGCCACCAACATATCACGAATTTATGAAAAGACTTCGAATATAGTCAGGGCTTGTTGACTTCATCTTGCTCTTAAATTCACTGTTTGAAATTATGTAATCGACTTTCCTATTATCCTATATTTATTTAAGTATTATCTAGTTGAAAAATCAGTTTCCAAAATAATATTCGAGAAAGGAAAGGAGGATACAGAAGAAACCATACATGTTTCTGTTTCCTGTTGATTAATTTTTCTTTTAAATCTTATTGAACGTGGTCTTTCCTTAAGCCCCACAGTTTAAAACATTTACAAAAATTATTCAATAATTATCGAAGTATAGTTTAGTTGCTACAGCAATTTTTTTGTTTAGAACCCAAAATATTTACTTCAGAATGTATAACTTAACACTTACAGGAAATGCCACTTTCCGATATCGCACATGGTAAAAATTGGCTTTTGAATTGCTTCACAAACTTGGACGCATTCTTTATAAATTCTGTCAAAATATTTATGGAGCTGGGTAAACAGGCTAGCCATCACTAGAGTATCGTGGATGACTGGTTGATTTGTCATGGTGGAACGTCGCATCAATTTTCGACCAATAGCTCTCTAATTAGCATATATAGGGTGTTCCATAAAACTTGGTGCCACATTTCGACAGCGTGTAGGGAGGACCAAGTTAGGTGAAAAAAGTCCAAAAAATCTTTTATTAAAAAGTTATAAAGAAAAGTCTAACAAAACCTAAGTTACAGTAAATTCTCTTTTTGTGAGAATACAGGCCTGTGCTCGAAGGATTAGTGATTAGTATTTTAAGTACTCTGGAATATTTCCGATAAGTGTAAAAGCGTCTGGAATACATTATAAGAGAGACCTTACTTTCAACCACTTGTAGACAATATTTTTCGCATTTAATAAAAATTGGGCGGGGTTAAATCGGGTGACCTAGGAAGCCACCATACAACTGGTCCACCGCGGACGATCTAACGCCGAAACAATGTTGTTTGAAGCATTAAATAGGGACTCATAAAATATCAACTTTTGTAATTCCGTATCAAAACACACGACTAGGTCCCCAACGCACTGTAGATATTTGACTCCACCCTGTATACAAGGGCAGCCTTTTAAGTTTTTAAAAATGACCACTAGGTGGCGTTATTGGGATGTGCCATTACTATTTTCGTAAAATTTTACATTTGTTATTGTGAAAACAGTGGCAACTTAGAAATTGACCGAGTAGTTCCTTTACAGTGAGCGTTTAAAAAAAGCAATTTTGTGAACAAATGGAAATTTCACATTAAGGTTTCAGTTGGATCATTTTTTACGATTTTAGTAAAGGCCTAACGCAACAAGAATGCAAAAAATCGCTTCGTTCAACTTTTGATAATGAAGCACCATCAGAAAAGACTGTTTACAATTGGTTACAGAATTTTGTCGTGGTCGTGCGTCCGTCGGTGATGAATTTCGTGAAGGTAGACCAAAATCGGTTGTTCCAAAAAACATCGATGCTGTGCGCAACATGATTGAAGAAGAACGGCCTATGACTTACAATGAGATAGAGGCACGCTTAGGCATATCGAAGACTGCTACTACTTCGTGTTGATTGGTGTACGGAAATGTTCAAAAAATTCGACCAAGGAACTGTAAAATCCGTATACAACATCGTGACAGGTGACGAAACTTGGATATATTCGTATGAACCGGAAACTAAGCAACAATCCACGGTTTGGGTGTTCCAAGATGAACCGAATCCCACAACAGTTGTTCCTTTACGAAGCACTTCCAAGAAAATGATCACTAGTTTCTTCGGTTGTACTAGACATGGCTCAACCATTCCTTTAGAGGATCGAAGAACATTTAACGCTTAATGGTATACAACAATGTGTTTGCCAGAAGTCATTGACGAAATCAGGAAAAACAACCGAAAACGTCGCATCATTCTTCATCATGACAATGATGCTCACACAGCACGTCAAACAATTGATTATTTGAAGGAAAAATCATCGAATTAATCTCTCATTGCCCAAATTCACCTGATTTATCGCCTAACGACTTCTTTGTGTTCTCGAATGTCAAACAAAAAAATGCGTAGACAGCCATTTTCATCATCTCAAGAAGCTGTTGAAGCCTTCAAAAACCATGTTTTTGAGATTCCAACTTCAGAGTGGAAAAAATGTTCCTAGAATTGGTTTGAACGTATGCAAAAGGCGAATATTTAGAAAAATAATAAATAGCCTGTCACAAAAAAAAGATTCTTTCCTAATTTTTGTAAAAATTTAAAAGACTGCCCTCATATAACCTGAATGAATCTCGTTTTGAATTATAAATGCAATTTTTTTTGGTTTACTTTTTTAAGTTCTCTGGATGCAGCTGTTTCAGATAATACAGTCACTAATTTGTAATTTTTAAGTTTTGGAGCAAGTATCATTGTTTCATTTTATTCATAATTATTCCATGTGGTACATACCTAATAATTAATTTTTAATTACTGAATAGAATTAGCATCGTCAATTAAGAAAATAATTAAAATTTACAAAGAGATTAATTCTTCCCAGCTTTGTTAGCAGCCTTAATGTAATTTCAAGGCAAATATATGTCGCTTCCCAATCAGTTGCCTCCAAATATCGCTGTGTGAAGAGTCACGCTGCATTTGATTGCGTCTCTTCCCTAAACATTTTGTTGAATTCCTTATATCGTACACTGGAGAAAAATGGGACAATGCATTGACTAAAACGTCGTTACGATTTTGATAGCCGCGCCTATCAGAATACAGAACAACTCACTTTAGTTTCCAAGAAACGTTCCAACGAATTACAATGCCCGTCGTGAATACTGAAGATGTTTGGTCTCCTCCAGTTCCGTTCGTAGAACATTTTTACTGATATTATTTGCTAGATTAAACATTGTAAAGTTTTGAGTTTGAAGTTTATGATACAGGGTGTTTGAAATTAATTTCGGGATGTGATTCTCAAGGTCATTTAAATGAGCGTGAGTACGAAAACGCTTTGTCTTGAGTTACAACCCTCTGAAGTTACACCGATCCGATCACTTTTTTTTATGTAACGGTATTTTCCATATGTATACATTTTCGTCTTTAAAATTCTATTCGCCCTACAAAACCAAAAAAAAACAACTAATTAGCAGCTAGTAATTAACAACAAAATGTAACTATTAAAATTAATTAAACCATTCGGTTTGTCCACTTAATCAACCGTTTGTTATCAATTTAGAGGAACTGTTCAAATTTTCTGACGAAGCCAAGGTTCAATGAAACAGAGTACTACAGCGCTACTGGAAAAAAAGCAAGAAGTTTGAAATGCACTAAATAATCTACACGGTGCATGTAATAAAAGATATAATAATGAACGAACATAACTTCCTAACACAAACAATATCAATAATGAAATATGAATAACTTGAATGCCATCGACCTCTCCGCAGTAGTGTCGGTGTAAGAGTGGTAGTTTTCGTATTAATGGGATGCGTTTCTCAACCCTTCTTCGTTCCAGCGGACGTTACATGATCTTGGAGAAAGCTGATTCCAGTATTCGTACCGCTGGGAAAATCTCGTTGCTACAGTAACGCATTCCGTGGATCCCAGGAATTTATGGATCGGTGGAATTTTTAGGTTAATTATAGAGGTGACATGAACCAATACTTCAGGAATCCTGGAATATTCCCGGCATTAGTCGAATCGTGTTACATGCGGCTTGAATTCTTTGGAGAAGTCAGTGGTTTTCAAACTTTAACCATTCAGGGCGTGGTAATAGTGGGATGGGTTAGCCTGTTCTTTACCACTGTTTCTCACATCTTTGAATCAAACAAGACCACTGCCACCTTCACCTCCCGTTCCATGTTTAGTTCTGAGCATTATTTGGTTTTCATTAGAGCTACCGCCAAAAACCTGACTTCCTATAGAGAAGTCGTCTCAAATGGAAGCAGAATTCGCTGAGATTTAGCACTCAGTATGTCCAAAACTCAATCAGGTCGTTATCAATACATTTTGAATTTAAGGTACTATCTCAAGACAGCTCAAGCAGACTCTCTTCTTCTACAGAAGTAAAGCCCTACGGATCTACTCGCCAACTGCACCACATAATCTTCTTGGAAGTATTTATGAAACCAGTCTGCAAGCTGAAATAGTCCCTTTTAAAAAACAAGTTTCATATCGTGAGAGACAGCAAATTCATTGGAGGTCAAAAAATGCTGCCATAATGGGACCGTTTTCTTTCATTTCTCTTTTCCATAACAATAATGCACAGCATGCATTCTGCATAGCAGAATGTTGACACCTTCTCCACCAATTTCAAAATGTGCATTTTGTTTCCCTGCAGGTACAGATTTAACACATTCAACTTTTCAAAGTTCTTCTGGCATCCCTGGGAATTAATCGCGGCGCCCCAGTGCGCAGAGACACGCACTTTTTAAAACCTCTGGAATAAGTCATTACCATTTTCCGCAGATTGCGCGAAGAACACTTCTTAGACGCCTCCAAAAGAAAACAATCCATGGGATTTAGGTCAGGCGTTCTCACTGGCCAATAGACGAGACACTAGGTCACATCCAAAAACTGCTTTATAGTACCACCTGGCCTTGCAAATATTAAAAAGTATCTCTTCAAGTGCCTCTGCATCGCTGTTAAGCGATTGGGTAACACATAACGACCTATCAAAAAGTTGCCAATAATCCATATCACTCGTTAAATCTAAAGCGATTCTGAAAGGCTGCTTGCATTGTAGTAGAGGATTTCCGTCGCTCCATTGATGGTTAGTATTAAGATAAGTGATTTACTTTTTTAAAATTTACTTCATCGGTTTGTTGGATATATAGGATTTTGAATTAATAGGTTAATAAATGATTGGCAAAACTCTAGTCGTCTGGGATGAGCATTCTTCCTAGTGCTAATGCTTAGATCTTCTGCGACTATGTCTAATACGATCTTCTCGAAATTTAGAGTACGAACCGATTTTGGTCTTCCTGTCCAATAATTTGCAGCTTTTAAAGAACCGGTTTCTCGAAGAAGTTGTTTTGCCGAAGCAAATATAGTGTCATGTGGTTGCCGTCAAAGAGAGTACAAAAATGAAAACAAAATTATTAACTGACAACATATATTCATACAATTTCATTACCATTTTCTTAAGGATGCCATCACAATTTTTTACTTTGTTACTTCAGAAGGGGTTTTCAGACCCATGCCCATAGGACGATCTGCCTGTGTGTCGGTGTAATACTTAAACATATGGCCTAACTATTTCATATGATAACCTTTTGCAATTTAACTAATGCTAAATTCGTGCATCCAGAAATATTATCAACGGTGTTACACCTTCTTCCAACCATTTTCATCTCTCAAAACCTTTTAATTTCTCTTGTTCTCGTATTTCGATCAATTTCTGCCCGTGTTTGTAGTAGTCTGTACATCCCTAATTAACCCAATAATAAGCTCGCCGTTATTCTAGATCAAGCCTCGTCGCCAGTCATCACGAGATTCAAGTACTCATCACCATCAGTTGCGTAGCGATGCAGGAAAGTCAGTGCAGAGGCCATTCACTGTTTTTTTTCTGAACATCCGTCATCATCTTTGGCACCCACATCGCACAAAGTGAGTAATACTGTAGCCTACTCGTGACAATTTTATAAAGTATCGTATGTGAAATTTGCCTATATTTCCGAAATCGTAAAACGCCGATCTTCAGGAACTTTCTTGTTCACTTTCTCCACAACACTTCATTCTTCATCCTCATAGTGTATGTTCGCCCGGCCATTTATCTTACACTCGTGATGTTTGAACAATAAACATCGCATATTTGACGGTTAATTCGGCAGCGTCTTTTTTTTTGCACGGAGAAAACCAATCACAGCGCATACTTCACACTTGACAGGATTTTCAATCGTAGTGTTCATTTTAGCCTTTTATCATACAATTGAATACAATGACAGAATCACGGTAAAGTGACATGTGGCTAGCTCATCAACCACTAAAGCACTCCCACAATGCACCAAATTGACTCCGCCCCTCATTCGGCGGGAAAATTAAAATGGTAGTTTCCGAATAAGCCTCGGACATATTGCCAGCATGCTTATTGATGCTAAAAGCTGATTTATCACTAAATATCACCTTCTAAAATTCTCTGTGGTGTAATTCTGATGTATCTTAGTGCGTAACTAATGATGACGTCATGGTTCTCGAAACACAGTCGCTTCTTTTATGCTCCTCTAAGTCCAAAACTTAGTAGTAATCTACTCACAGTCACAGTTTACATGCTTACACCACTAGCTTCGGACTTAAATTTACTTAATTTGGTGTAATTAAGACATCTGCCTGCTAGGCTTTATCCCGAACTGAACTTTTCGTTGGTTACCCACTAAGCGGCTTATAGTAATTTTTTCCACATCTATATACTGTCCAGTATTAATATTAATTATATTTTACTAAGACGGTGAGTATGGTTGAAATGAAGCGCCACGTTTGATCTGATAATTTTGTTTGTTTCTTCTGGGATGTCATTTTGCAGCTTTTGGCGAAATTGAAAGGTCGAATGAATGTTTTACAGTGATAGAAGTGTTTAGATATAATTTTTCCCATGAACGAATAAATAAATAGGATTGAATGGAGACGGTGTTTTAAATAAATAAACTTTGGAAAACCCCTTACCATCACGATATTTAGAACACCTAAATACGTATTTCGGCAACTAAACTGCCATCTTCAGTAGGAACTTGAATACAACTAATTACGTATTTCAGTGTTCTAAATAGCGTAATGGTAAGGAGTTTTCCAAAGTTTATGAATAAATAAATAATTGATTATAGGAATATCCTAAGTAAACAGGATTTGTCTTCTCTGTAGAATGTTAACAATGACAATAAAGAAGTTATATTATAATCAATCAGTTGAAGATAATTCGCGAAATTGTGCTTACCTGTGTATGTAAATTCAAAAACAATTATGGACTTGGGCGATGTAGAACTTTTTAACACCTCTGTTTGATTAGAAAAACTAATTGTTTCGGAAAACTTGTAATACAGAGTTCCTTTCTTGTATTGAATATAACCCCATGGGGTTTGCATATTATTAATCGTGATTTCTGGAACGCTCGGTTTTCTTTGATCTACGTTGTTTCGCCGCGCTTGCGAGTGCTCAGTCAATAGTTGTTAATAAGTTGTTAATCCTGTAATAGTCCGTTGATCAGCTATTATCATAAACCTTCGAGGCCCATTTATAATGTAATTACAAATTAGTTACAGCTGAGTAGGAAACTATACAGATGTTCACTGTCTCGTTAAATCTGCTTGGCCCATTAGCAATTAGTACGACGGTAATCGTAATTAATTTTACGGGTTTTCCTCCAGACGACGATTAATACCTCTAAAACACCTGAATTGGGGGCATACTTTTTGTTTTTAATGACTGCGTGAAATTCCTAATTTATTTCTGTACGAAGATAAGCTTAATTAAATTTAACAGTAATTTCCTAAGCGAAATTAGGTCGAGTGTGCTGAATTGTAAAAGTGGAATTAGTATTGTGTGCTTATTTCAATGGAGTGCAATTTTATAAAATAATGCCTTTATGGTGACAAAGATTTAGAATGATTTTGGTAAATTCATCGCGATTTTATACTAACTACCAGGGTATGATTTTGCCGAAACCGAACCGTTGATACACCTCTCATACTGTCAAAATTAGAACTACACAATAGCAACAATGCAAATTATAAATACAAAAATATTACCAGCATTCAGTTTAACCGGCAATAGGCATTAGGATGCCTCTTGCGATCTAATTACTAGTTTACGATGAATTAAATGTTTGCTGAGATGATCTACTTAGCAGTTTTTTCAATAAATCGGTTAGCTCCCTTGAAAGGTATTAGTACAACAACCAGCGTTACTCAGTGTTGATGGTGTTGCCTATGTTCGTAGAGCTCGCTATGGAAATTACCGAACTAAAGCTTCACTTTAAACATCAGCGATATTCTAGTAAAACAGGTGTGAAGATGAACTGCACTGAACTACAGTGGATCGGAACCCACATTAAGCTGTAGGCGCAAGTGTTGCCCTGCCACTGGTAGCACAAATCACAGGGTAATAAATAAGAGGTCTTCGACGTGCTTGATAAAGATACAACACTTCTAGAAGGTAGCACTTACATTTATTGAGATTCTGATTAATCACAAGGGCATTATTTGCAACGCCATGAGATGAAACAGTTAACTTATCTTGAAGGATTTCGGATATTTTTATCATAGCAGCACTTCGCTCTGTAGGAGCCAGAAAAACAGCTAACCGATAGAAAGATGACCTGAATAAATAAAGAAGTGGCAAAAAGTCCGAATTTTTCAGTTTACTCGCACCTACATGAACGGACGTAATAGTATTTCTATAGTTATAAAATGATAGTGGGTTTCTAGTCTAGGGTCACTAGTATAATATGTTGCGTGTTACGCTATTGAAGCAGCTAATGCTAGTACAGTGGCATTTTTAAAATACTATTTTTCAAAATATGGCAACTCTGCAGTTTTAAATTATGAAGACACTAGACTAGAATGGGCAGTTCCACCCATATTATATACCTAAAGCGAAACAAGCTTTTAAAACCAAAATATGTTTTGTAAAATTCACAACCACGCCGGAACCGATGGGTGAAACCAGAAAACATGTCATTGTTCACGAAAAATGAACTATTATTTTTTGAATTGCTTGATGATTTTAAACCTCCGTTTTCAAATCTTTTAGCAGAACGGCGTTCCGGAGAATTCCGGGTTACTTTGACCCCAACGGGAACTAAAAGAATGTCGTCCTAATTTATCGAAATTACCTTGGAACTTTGAAGCCTGTCGGTACAGCTGAACATGAAAGGGGCTTTGGTGTCTAAGATTCAACATATGTCTAAGAAATAGAATGAATGAGAGCCCAGTAAATGATTTAACGGCCAGAAAATTTCAATTTTGATAAATCAGCCTACAAATGGCTTCTAACTTAATGATTCGCACTTTGATCTAAAATCTTTTAAATTGGATCTTACGTTAGCTTGATTAAGACCTAAATAATATTTTACAATTTTTCTAACCAGTTAATGATCAAATGATATTTATACTTTTGATTGTGGTGTGTTTCTTATAGTTACGCCACTGCGAAAAATAAATTATTAAGGGCGCATGGGGTATGTTTATCGAAACCTCCTGTATAATATGTATACGTGTTATACGGAATGATCGAAGAACAAACACCGGTCACTTAAGTGTCTTCTATTACCTGCTATCGACTGCGAATTTATTGAAATTTCAATGAACCAGGGAAATTTAACTACTTATTAAAAGCGTGCGTTATTTTTCCAAAGGCAACCTCTTCTGATAGCGCCGTAAATGCGGTATGCTTTCGTGTAGATACTGCTGAATCCACAGCGATCAGGATAATATCCTGCATCATGCGAGGTTTAACTGTTACAGGTGCCCTCCAGTTTTCTATTTTTAGCGCATATCCCATTACATAATGATGGTAGTGAACGCACGTACTGGAAGATTGAATATCAGGTTTGCCACGGGATTCTATCATAATATGTAATTTTGATCTAAGAACAAAACGAGTTAACTGATAAATAACTTCTATGTTGTTGTTTCTTGTTATTATCTTTTCATTTTAGATTTATAATAACAAAATTAATTTTTCTAATAATCTTGCATATCTATGGGTAAAAGTGAAGTATAATGTGTGATTATTTTGACATTAGTTTACGCCCATCTTTCAATAAAATGACTTACAAATTTAATAATCTTAAGCTACAGCTTCTTAAAAAAACAGCAATGACAACAATGTACGAGGGTAGGCTGAAAACGAATGCACACGTGCTTGTAGAGCGCAAACAAAAAAGAATAGCAAGATCGGGCAAAAAGTACATTAAAGTACAATTCTTAAGTTTCAAAATCATATATTTATTTTTCAACATAGTCACCGTTAAGGCTAACACATTTCTCCCAACGTGTAACAAGTTTTTTCATTCCGTCACTGAAAAATTCTTCCGATTTTTCTCGAATCCAGGACTTGCCAGTTGCCTTCACCTCATCGTCCGAGCTGTAATGATTACCCTTGAGGTCTCTTTTGAGTAGAGGAAAAAATAAAAATCGCAAGGCGCAAGATCGGGGGAATAAGGCGGGTGTGGAATCGGTTCAAACTTCAGGTTTCGCAAAGCCTCTCCAGTTGCGCGCGAGGTGTGTGGACGAACGTTGTCATGTTGCAAGATTATTGGCGCTAGGCTGCCTGCCTCTAGCACGACAAACTCGACATCGGAGGTGTTTTAGAGTCTGTATATACCGGGAAGAATTTACCGTTGCCCATCGTTCCAGAAAATCGGTCACATAAACTCTGTGACCAAAACACAGTCAAAAGAAGCTTTTTTGCGGATGGTTGTGTTTTGAACTTTTTCGCCTGAGGAGAAGACGGATGTCGGTATTCAGCGCTGTTTTTTCTCTTCCGGGTCGTAATGATGGACTCATGACTCGTCCCCGTCACAATATTCAAAAGAAAGTCGTCTCCTTCGCCACGGTAGCGCTGCAAAAGTTGCTCGCAGCATTCCAATCGACGCTGTTTGTTCTCGTCTGTTAGACGGCGTGGTACCCATCGTGTACAGATTTTACGGTATCCCAATTGTTCAATAATGAAGCCGACACATTCCTTGGATACTCCAATATGGTTTGCGATACGCTTTTTGAGTGATTCGCCGGTCATTTTGAATCAAATCGTCGACGAGTTTGCGATGTTTATCGTCTGTAGCAGTGATCGGACGTCCGCTGCGCGTTTCATCAACAATTATGGCTTTTCCAGGCTCGCAACCACGAAATTTTATTACCCATCGATTTACAGTAGACATATCAACAGCATCGTCACCATAAACAGCCTTTAAACGACGATGAATCTCAGTAGGGGTCACTTTTTCAGCTGTTAAAAAATCGATAACATCACGATGTTTAACTTGCGCTGACATATTACTAGAACACGTCTCCATACTTCTGCTACTCGAAATACACTGGATGAACGCAACGACCTCAAACCTGCGCATGCGTATTGAGGGGAATGCTACTTCCACATGCCACCTGGCGCGCTTCTGAAGGACATTTCGTTCGCGTTATACAAGCACATGTGCATCAATTTTCAGCCTACCCTCGTACTATACGATTACCCGACTACGGGAAGCATCAGGATAAATTGAAAACGTCAATTGTGTTTCGGCTGTTTCCCTCTAAATAAATAACTCTAAGCTGTTCAATATTCCTGTTAAACATTCTGATAAGAATTCCAATGAAATTTTGCGCAGTAGCCCTTAAAATTCTTCGTACAAGCTAAACAAGCTTTCAATCGCTTAAGAAACCTGGATGGATTCACTACAAGCTGTCTAATACGTAAAACTGCGCAGATCTAGCTATCACAACATTGAAGTTTCTTCTTTATTTAAAAAATAATAGTACTTAATATAAATAAATAAATGTGGAGCCGAATAGATTTAGGAAGATGGTCTTGGGAAGCCTAGGTCTACAGTTCCTAGGTCACGCTAGCGCCTATGACGTGACCTTAAGACTACCCCTAGTAGTGGTAGCCGGGACCGACGACTTCACCGTACTCTCTGAACCACGGTCCGTGGATTTTTGTACCACTAAACAGGGACCGTCCATTCTAGCAGGTAGCAGGGCACCAACAGTGCTTGACAGTGCTTCCAGCACACAATTAATAGAAATTATTACCCACCAGAAAAAATTTAAAAACATACATAGCTTGAAAATCTCTATAGGGAAACCCGTATTAACACGTTTTTTTAAGTATCCGGCCGTCGTTTTTCAGATTTTAAATTGAATACTAATATTTTTTTGATATATAGCAAAAACGTAATGTGAGCCTAACTTAAGACAGCTCTATTTATTAAACATCTTGAGAGAATATATAAAGAATTCACTCAGCTTTGCCAAGCAATTCAAACAACTACTTTCACCTTCATCATATAGGAAGGTCGCACTCCTTGCGAATGTTAAGTCATGCGCCCACAAATAAATATTCTAGGAGTAAAAATAACGGCAGTACCGTAGCCACACTTCAATAACTATTAAATGGTTATAGTAAATGTTATAAATTGTATGCGTTATATAACAACATACGTTTTGCTCTCCATGGCCAACTCTTTTTTTGATCATACTGTAGTTTCAGTTTTTCAATGCCAAATACTGTTGTTCCAAAATCAGTTTGAGAAATGCAATACAAAATATTTCTTCATGCAAGCAAAACCCCGTTTAACGCTCAAATGCGTTCCTGCAAGACAAAGCACTTAACGAAACAGCGTTGAACGGGGTCATTTTAACCTCCCCGGTCCCAGGACCAAGAAGTTGCTACGCGGAAGAATTCCTGGAAGCCAATCACAGCATACAACACCCGCGGAAATTTCAAACCAACATACATACATATATATATATATATATATATATTGCCAGTATATTTATATTATATTAATGTTATTATTGTTGGATAATTGTTAAATGTCTTAATCATACCTTAAACTAAACAAGAATACCTTCGGAAGGTCTGTTATATGTGTAAAAAGGATATTTGTGATGTTAAATTCCATATTTTCACCTGAAATGTAGTCTAGGTAGATTATTTATGTCTTAATCTATAACAATTAATGAAATATTAAAGTTAAATATGTTTTTATAAACCTGTGTTATGTAAAATGTGTTTCCGATACTTCTTACGATGCTTCAATTTAGGAATTCTGTTACTCCATGTATGAATTTGCAGTGTTTGACTGTTTGTAATCCTGATGTTGATTTATTACTCGTTGTGGTTGATGATGTGGGTCTCTTTAGACTGTACCGGAGCCCTAAATTTCAAAAATAGTAATTAATTTAAGTAGATCATTGAATTGTAAATATTTTTCATACAAATTGCTTTATGTTAGCCAAATTGATTGGATGTCATACATAGGAAGGTTTTTGTTAAGTTTATTTGGTAATTTATGTTATTTGTGTGAATATAATTATGTTTGAATAAATTTTGAAGTTTTTAGGTTAAGATTTGGAATTTGGTTATTTATTTTAAAAATATTGGATTAATAGGATGATATTGTGTTGTTAAACTTGTAGTATAATCTAAGGATTGTGTTTGAGTTAATTTTATTGTGTTTTCATGTTAATTTAGCGAATAGTAACAATTTTTTTTATGTGTAAAATTTTGTAATTTTAAATATGGCAAGTGGGGTGTCTAAATGTAGATAAAAATTCAGGGATTCTGAATCGGAAATTAGTTTTTAGATAGGATAATTCATAAGCCGTATTTTAATTATTTAAATTTTAATTATCAATTTCACTAGATTTTGTTTTAAATTTCATCCTTGTTTCTCTTAACGTTACTTAGTAACGATGCGTTTTTGTCAGTTTCATTAGATGTTTCTGGCAATAAAAATTGAAATGAGTTCCTTTTTGGCCATCGTAGAAAATGCACGCATTTTTTTATCAGTGCTAAATATAAAATTATTATAAAAGAGGCGTTACCTTGTAAAATTTTAGAGGTTATGTGATTTGTTTACAAAATGTCAAACAGTGTTTAAAATTTGTAATTAGTGGACAATAAGTGTTTATAATAATAAATAAGGTACCTTGGATAATTCAATCGAAGTGTGTTTAATTTTGTGGAATTCATCTAAAATAAAATAATAAAAAGAATTAAATTGAAATCTATTAATAATAACTTATAAAAAATTCTTCAATTCAAAAATATATGATTAGAATCCATGAACTTACCTTATTCAATTCGAATATTAAGTGAACAATTACAGTACTTCTGTGATTTAATGATTTAAATTCACAAATTATCGAACTATGAGAACTGAATGCTGTCATATTCAACTTTAACCGGTTCCGGCCGTTACAATGACCTTCCAGCAGAATTAGAAAGTGCGAATGTTGCGGTATTTAGAAGAGGTGGTGTCTAGGACATGGCTGGAGTGACGCAATAAGAAAAAGATAAGTTTTAAATTTAAGTCTATTTTTAAATGAGTATAAACAATTCTCATATCATGATTAGCTATCTAAATTGGTGGAGCCACTAAAATATGCCCTGAGATAATGAGTTTAAATATAAATGCTATGTTAATTAATTTATATTAATTCATTTGAGATAGAACTCAAATTGGCGCTCAACTAAATTACATAATTATAAAATTATTTAAATAATTCATCTATTATAAAATATAAATTACATAGCAATATATATATATAAAGTAAACTGAGAAGCAAAATGTGGACTCCGTATCTTGAATACTCAATGCTCAAGAAGTACCTTTAGTAAAATCACTTTTCTGATTTGTGGAAACCACTTTCATTATGATTTATTTCCAAAGGATTATATTCCCGGGAATTCCCGATATACAAGATGTTCAAAAAATATCATATAATGTTATCAGAATATCTTACATCGTTTTGATTTGTCTCGAGCGCGCATGACCAAAACGTGAAAGTTTTACAATCCATTTGCCAACTCTTCCCGAAGCAAACAAGGTGATAGGACGTAAACAAAAGGACGTCGCGGTCTACGAGCAATCATCTTTAGTAATGCCATTCGTAGTACTGACTAGGTATTAAGGTCATAAAAAATACAATTCATTTTTTAACTGTTAAACCACCGTTCCGTATAACGCTTTGGCAAATAGAGCGAATATAATACATAAAGTAATTTAAATCCTATAACACATTTAAGCGAGCATTACCAAACATTAAAATTTAAATTGGTAACTAGAACGGAAAGCTAAAAATTGAAATTTCGCTGCAAGCATGCGTTTCATGGTGTTACAGTAGGATGTGAAACCCTCGAATTTATGAATGCTTTTAGATATTTTCTGATGCGAATTTTTGTAATTAAGAGGAATTAATGGCAAGGAACATAAATGGAATATCATATTTTACTATCGATTTCTTTAGTAACTGGGTTTCTATTCCGATTAACCTTGTCTGATTAAATTAATGAAAGATATTGCGATTGTAATCAGGACTGGGAAGTATTTGGTGCTTTACTAATTAATCATTGTGCGTTGCGTAATCTACGTCGTGTATAGACTCACCCTCAGCGACCTCACCCTTATCATTTTATACTTTACACCAAAAAAAGATCCTACAAGATGTTGTAAGGAAATAAAATCAATAATTTTGCTTAAACCGTTTTATTTTCACAAAAATATCGTGTTGAAGTGGAAGTCTCAATAATAGAGTTTTCTATTGTTGGAGTGTTTGTTGATACCTTTACAACCCTTTCGTTAATATGTCGATATAAAACAGAAAACATCTTGTGTCATCAGAATTAAGTTTGTTGCTTCCTTCATCTAAAGAAAGGAATAAGAATAGAAAGCATGCAAATAGATATGCATACTTGCAACAAGGCTAGCGCTCTCACCTTCTCTTCCAAATGTGACCACACCGTTGTAGCTATTACATTAATTCTCTAAACACTAATTCGTGATTCCGTTACAATTTCAAAAAGTTTACACGTTATTTACTAAACAGTCTGGACTATTATTTTTATTATCTCATCTTTAATATTGCAAATTGATAACAGCTATGGTAAACAATAATCAAAACTGATGAAGCTACTGCAAAGGAAAAATAACTATCGGCCTTAAAGTAAATTGAGCACAGAAAATAAATGCTGGAAAAAATATACTGAGAGATACTATTATAGGGTGATCGTGTTATTCCATAGGTTTCCATTCGCTTTATAACCAACAACATAAAAAAATCTGCAAGATAAATGCTATTAAAAATTCAGGTATGGTTAGTCAAAGATATACTTTTGACACCCTTTCGTCTGGTCTCGTTTAATTATCGAAAATTAGTTTGGCCCGTTGCATCAAGGATAAATAGATCCTTTATCTTAAGTATTATAACTAGAGGCTTGAGCCGAAATTAGATAAGTAAAATGCTCTAACGGAAATTTAATGTAAAGTTCTTCAGCAAAAATATAGTCTGCTTTATTTAAAAAATTAAAATTTCATGTACTCCTCGTCGACATAAAAAATAATAAACTGTACCAAAAAATAGCATAAAGTATATCGATTAATTTTTTTCTTCAATCTCTAATATTATAGCAGATGTAGCTTCTCTATTGGAAAGTCAGCACCCTGTAAATATGAATTTAGCACTAAAACAAACCTACTTTGGTTTATGAATAACGGTGGTACTAAGTACATAATAACCGCAATTGGTTTATTACACTTATTCGTTCTTTGAATTTCGTCAAAAGCTACAAAATGATATCCCAGAAGAATCCAATCAAATTATCGGATCAGAAGCTTTTAAAATTATTTGAGTTACTATAAAAAATGGTGTATTTGGAAAAGTTGACGCAAACCGCGTATTGAGTGACCAAAGAAAGCTTCAGTTCTAGATCATGCTGTTAAAAAGAATCAGTCCTGTTAGATAGAAGTCTTAATTCCGCAGAATTCACTGGCGTTTGCTTTTCCTCCACTCGGAGATGACTGCTTTGTTTTGGACTTAGAGAATGTATAGCATGGAAGAAGCCACTGCTTTCGAGAAGCTAAGACGTCACAGTTTGATATAATCTAAGGAACATCGGAACTACACCACAAAGCAGTGATGAAAGGGTACTACTTAATGGCGAATCAACCTTTAGCATCAATAACCATACTGGTAATAGTATAACAGAGGATTGGCTGCATGTCTCTTTAAGGAGTTTGTGGACAGCAGATCGTCTCTTGGAAGAGGAACACCACAAAATACCTCGAGGTACTGCGGGATAAAATGCTACCTTGTGGGAAAAAATTGTTTGTCCAAGAAGGGCGCATTGCCGCCCTGAAAAGATATTTCCTTGCCATAAAGCAAAACAAATGAAATCGTCGATGGTAACGGAAAATATCAACAGGAGAGAAGCAGAGCATTCCCATGTTAGTATAATCGAGAACTTGTGGCAAAGGATATCAATCATCATATCGAAAAAAACACACATTACTTGAATTTCCGATTTATTCCTCACTTCGCTGTATTTCAAAGGAGGAAGTAAAAAAACAGAAAATTAAACATCAAAAAGATGCTAACTGGAAGAACAAGGGTTGGCGAATTGAATATTAAAATTATTTCCCATTTCAAATATTATATTGCATAATGTAGGAGGGCTTAGTCTTAATTTAAAATCCACAATTTTTTTAATTTTGAAGAAATTTTCGATTTGGTGTGAATTTTCTGCAGTGTTGTTTTATTATAATTTACAGTACATATCTGAACATAGACAGTAAAGATCAGAAAGATATTTGCAAATGGTATGTTTAAGCTTCAATTTTCCGAAATGGAAAGAGTAAAAACTGTAAAGCAGTTGTGCTACAACGGAAAACGGTTGAATATTTCAGTCTTACTCGTCTACTTTCGTATTGTTCCGTAATGTGTATCCATTAACATCTTACACTTCCATTTACATCCATCAATTAAACCAATCGATGGTTGCTCTTAGTATAATATTAGTACTGGTCACATAGTATTCGAAGTTAAGCAACGATCCGCGCGGGCACCTCTTGTATGGGTGACCGAAACCTACGCTAACACCCTGCTACACTGGGTGCCTCGGAGAGCACCTAAAGCCGTCGGTCCCCCTGGATTAGTGCGCCATGGCACTAACTACCTTAAATAGGGTTAAAGTGGCAGCTGGATGCGGAATAACTTTTGGGTCTCTCCGCAAACATTTCCCGCGCGCTATTATTTGTGAAAACATATTGGTGGCATCAAAACTAACTAGTTACTACAGATGTATTAATTATTTAGACTTAAACATACAAATTAATTCAAAAAGTAAACTCGAATACTCTATATTTATAGAAAACTTACACAAATATCACAATATCACAGGACTCATGTTACCATAAAACACATTAACAGCCTAGAGGTCATTAATACATAGAGCTCTAACAGTTCCCCTAAGTAACGGTAATTACACCAAAGCGATTTCGATTATTAAACAAATTGCACACAGTAATGAATACTACGCAAAACTGATCAAACTAATCAAAAAGAAAGATTATAAATTAGCAATTCAAAGAATATATCCGAAATGCCACTCTGAAAATGTTAAATATATTTCAATTCCTTATTTTGGTCATATCCGAGAAAATTGCTAAAATTATAATTAAAACAAGTACATTTAAAGTAATTTATAGAACAACAAGAAACACTTTCAACACCTTATTTAACGCAAAAGATAGACCTAACGATTTGTTAAAATAGGTATTTACAAATGAAACAGTTCACAGTGTAATTATGTGTACATAGGTCAAACAATTAGAAATGTTGATACCAGATACAAAGAACACATACGCTCATACAAATACATAAACACAAATAAATAGAAAAATTTAACTACGCTAAACACTTATTAGAACACAATCATGCATTCCCATCAAATATATTGCTGTGATATTATAATGGGGGGGGGGGGCTAATTGCTAATTGGGCATAAGTACCATTTTAAAATTTCATTATGATCGGTTGTACGTTTTAGTAGATAATGGTATGTAAAAGATGAGGAAAACTCTCAGGATGTTGGATGTAAGGCTGAAGTCGCGGTGTAGTGTTGTGTAGATTGGTAATATTTAAAAATGGGGTTTGACACCTTGACAGTTTTCCCATCTGTCATAATCTTTGTAATTTCATTGGTTGTCAAGTAAAAGTAAGCTTCTAAATTCGATTAAATAATTGAATCATTCACCTCTGAATCGCCGTCGGAGCAAGGCGTGTTTTCCGTATTAATTAACCTCTTCCCCCGCCGGTCAACGATTACTAGATTTTAAAATTATAGAGAACTTTCTGTTTCTTTTGGTTTTTTTTTGAATGTCATGAAAATTGTAATATTACAAAGAGAATAGAGTATCATGAAATGAAATGTGAGTTTTAATCAAGGCTAATGGAAATGGATAAGTACTGCATGTCGGGAAGAGTCAGCAGCCACGGTAAGCAGAACCATCCTGGCGAAGATGAGTGCGGTCTGTGTACTGGAGGAGTAGCAGTCCAGGGGCATTGTAGCGTGCCTAACTTCTGTGTAAAGGTTGGTGCAGATAAAACATGAACTAATTTCGGTGATATCAAAGCATAGTGAGGGTAGTAAAAATTTACACGTGTTAATGTTATTTTTTGAACGTTTCAACTTTTAAAACGAGTCGAGGCCACGAGTGTAGACATTTCTCTAATTTCCTGAGATGATAGTTTTGTGCTCGGGCTAGTTGGCGTTAGTTTTAAACCACGACTTTTATTAGATAGCAATATATTAATATTTTTACACTTCTGTGATGATAAACATAAATTGGATATACCTACTTGCGGTGTTTGAAATTTACAAACACATTTTTAGAAATACACCTTTAATGAATGAGTAAATTGAACTAATAAATTTCCCGCCATTGGAAGTTTCGGAAAGAAGACCACAGTCAAGTTCGAAACCAAGATCAAGTGTACTGTCAACTACAAATGTTTATATTGCTTTTGAAAATGACATATAATATGGCGAAAAACGTAGAAAGTTCGAAAAGTAAATAAAACCTGTTTAAATTGTGAATAGTTTAATTAATTAATATGAATTTCAACAAAGAAAGGCAAATAAATGTTTGTTTAAATTTAGGAGACTTCATTACAACCCGATTACATTACACTTTATAGCAACCCTTAGGAATTGCCTTAAACGAGACTTCGTATAAGCTGCTCGTTTGAATGAATAGAGTGGCATTAACGCCAGTGCTTCTTCAAACTTCTTTCAAAGGATACCTACCTAATATAATGGAAAACATCATATCTTTTGAAACGCGATGACGAATCCCGACATCGCCGGGCTTAGAGCCCTCCAGACAACCCCCGTTTAATAACATTCCAACCCCGACAATGCAGCAGCTGCATTCAAACCAGTAGTGGGAGGTGAATCGATAATACACTGGCCGAGACTAATCGGAAAATACCAGCACGTCGGAGGGAATATAATTTACATCGTAAAAACTGACTCCGCTTCTATATATTCAGACAGCTCTAAACGTCATATTAGTTAGTTATTGGTAAAAACATATCTATGGTCTGCGCTTCCACCGAACTCAACTTAAATAGCCGCCGTCCCTTATACAAGAAAACGTTATTTGTAACTATAATTGATTTTGAAATCTACTAATTCTAAAAACTGTACAAAGGAATGCGGAATACCTGCGAAAATGAGTCAAATTTGAATTAAGGGCTTGCACATAGTATTTTTTATTGGACCTCTTTGTTGTACATACATTCTCCAAAATGGATTAATCTGTATCCTCGAATCAGTTAACAAATAAACGTATTCGATTATGTGAACTTGAAGCAGCCTAACGCATCATATTTAAAAGAAGTATGGGAATCATCGTGTAAAATGTTTGTCAATTTTTCACATTATACATTCAGTTCTATGGCGTTAAAATGACTACAAAATCACCGCATGAAAGGCGAAGGGATGAAACATAAAGGGGTAAATGTCACCCCTACAGAGAAGGGTTCATAATCAAAACAGCGCATTTTAATAATACACTTTAATACTAATTGATAAAAAATGTTTTTAGGCTGAAGCCGGCTTCCAGGGGTTTATGAATTTTTAAGTAATTCATGCAAGGCTTCTCATTCGATAAAATGGCTAATTGCATGGGAAATTATTTACAAATTTTACATCTCGGTGATACCCTGGCAAAGAAAACAAACTGAGTTGTTGTTATAGTAGTATAGTATCATTAGCAATACCATTTCATTGTTAAACTGTAGGTCCCCCATATTTCTACCTTGGCTCGGAGAAGAAGCGCGTG
Organism: Limonius californicus; assembly: GCA_014611495.1. Lineage (NCBI taxonomy): Eukaryota > Metazoa > Arthropoda > Insecta > Coleoptera > Elateridae > Limonius > Limonius californicus. The sequence continues at coordinate 7,200 of JABXWE010021008.1, read as the reverse complement.
GCAGGGAAGAGGCCGACGCCCAGCAATGCGGCGGAAAGGCTGTTAACGACGAATAAATACCGTTTAATCAAACATAATGTAATATTGTGTTAATGTTAACAAATACAGATATTAATTAGTATTATCAAGCTCTGGAGTTCAATTCTCAGTACCGTTACATCGATTTTTTAACGGTCGTACTTCCTCACAAGGCAATGGCAAACCAGCAAGGTATTCCGTCTAGTACATTTTCCCTGGAGTAGAAGTGTTTACGCTTCCCGCGGTTCGCAGCCCATGTTAAGCTGTAGGTCTCCTAAGTCTCCAGCATTTTTAACACGCAACATAGGCATAGGAGAAAAGATCGCTACATCTCGATAACAGCACTCAAAGAAAAAGAAGAATACAAACTGTTTAAAGTATTGGTATTTGAGTTATAGCAATTTTCACCTCTATTCTACCAGAAAATAGTAATAACATTAGCAGTCAATATGATATCACATACTATTTTATAGTACAACTGTTGTAAACATTTAATTAATAATAAAAAATAAAACGAAAAAAATGTTCGCTCCAATTAGGACCAAAACATGAGATTTTTCTGGTTAAGTAACTTAACTGTGAGACAGAAAAATACTAGAAAATGTGTTATTATTATAAGTATTATTTCAAATTTTTGCTTGACCAAATAACTTTTTATGTACTCAATGACACCAATGGTTCATTTAACAATCTTAGTCAAAGGGAAAAATGAAATTTCCTATGCATTTTGCTTATGCTATTGTTTTGCCTGGGAAACATTGTATATCGTTTCCCGAATAACAATGCGAAATTGTCTGCAATTAAAGTCGTTCGAATACAACTACAATAAATTTATCATACTATCAGGCTCGCAAAGTGCCTTAAAATCTATACAAAATAAGCAAAAATCCACAAGAATAACCGAAATCGTACATATCCAGTAAACGCTAAACGACCAAAACACATACCAAAATGGTCAAGCACAGCAAATCTGAAAGAAACAATGCAATAGCACCAATACGAGGGTTGCCTTTTATATTTGGGGATTGGGTAACCCTAGTGCTGCCATCTGGCAACTGAAGTCTCTATCGTAAAATACTACATTTTTGACGGTATACGTACTCAGAACGATTTGACGTACGAGCGCTATTTGTGTTGGTTACAGTAACTTGAAAAATTCATATCGGCCAAAAAATGGAATTAAATCGTGAACATTTTCGTGCGATTATTTTTTACAAGGTTCGACGTAGATTAACTCAACAACAGTGCATCGATGAACTTAATTCGATTTTTGGAATGAAGCACCATCAAGGACCAGTGTTTATCGATGGTTTACCGAATTCAAACGCGGCCGTAGTTCACTCAACGACGAATTTCATGAAGGTGGTCCAAGATGGGTTGTTGTTTCGAGAAACATTGATGCGGTGCGTGAACTGCTACTGCAAGATGGTCATGTGACTTATCGTGAGATTGAGGTATCCTTGGACATTAGTGGGACCAGCATACATTTAATATTGCATGAACATTTAGCCGTAAAAAACATTTGTTCGTGTTGGGTCCCACATAATTTGACAAGCGCTCAAAAACAAGCTCGTGTCAATTGGTCGCAAGAAATGCTCATAAAATTCGATCGCGGTGTTTCAAAACATGTGTATGACATAGAGACAGGTGACGAATCGTGGATCTACGTGTATGAGCCCGACAGTAAACAGCAGTCGACTGTATGGGTCTTCCAAGGTGAGTCAAACCCAACAAAAGTCGTTCGTGTTCGAAGCACTTCGAAGCAAATGGTCGCCTGTTTTTTCAGAAGAACTGGACATGTCTCAACCGTACCATTGGTGCAACGTAGAACGATCAATTCTGAATGGTACACAACCATTTCTTTGCCACAAGTCTTCGAAGAAATAAGGAAAACCAACCGCCGAAGACGGATCATTCCCCACCACGACAATGCGAGCTCTCACACATCGACTCGAACAAGTGACTTTCTGAGCACTCAAAACGTCGATTTGATGAGTCATCCGCCGTATAGTCCTAATTTGGCACCCAATGACTTCTTTTATTTCCGAACATCAAAAATAAATTGCGATGTCAAGTTTTTCGACACCTGAAGAAGTGGTTGACGCATTCAAAATGCATGTTTTGGAGATACCTCAATCGGAGTGGAAAAACTGCTTCGAAAATTGGTTCACACACATGCAAAAGTGTATTGATCTTCGTGGAAAATATTTTGAAAAACAATAAAGCCATTTTCGATGATAAATATTTGTTTTTGTTCTCTAATCCCGAAATATAAAAGGCAACCCATCGGAAAACATACGACTTTAAAACCAGTACTGCTGAAATACTCCAAAATATCCAAAATACAATAAAAATTCTACAAACTTTTTATAATTACGAAACTATACCAGGAAATGCAACAAATCGATGGAGTGCCAAAAACGCCAGTAGTTACAAATAAAAAAAATTACTTACTGTATTGCATCAATAATAGTTTTAATTCTCCATCAAAGTATGCTGCGGAAAAATGTAATTTCCTATGCATTTTACGCATGCTGCAGTTGACTGAAATACACTGGGTATCGTTTTCGAACACGTTGAATTGATTCAAATTTTAAAGCAAAGCACAGCAATACATCTTTTATCTTAATTGTCATATTTTGAATGGTTTTCGAAAAACTAGATTCACGGTGTTTGAAAACATGGTATAAAACGGATATTTCCATTAAATATCGATAGCGAATTCAATATTTCCCATATACATACTGTTAAAATAAATAAAATTATTAAGCAGATTATCGAATACAAAATTTTCTTAGAAAGTCAAAAGTAACATAAATACATGTATACAGTTGCATAAGACATCTCAGGGTTCATTTTATATTAATAACGTGGCTTCCCCAACATGATAGCTTACATACAATTAAGGACTAAATTATTTAAATACGTGCATAATTATTTTTCATCCGCAAAGGTTCTGAAATGTACTATACCGCAAAATAGTTCAAATATTTTCTAAATAGATATCCGCAGGAATCTGATCTTGACATGCTGCAGTCCTCTTTAAACAGCTGAGTCAAAGATGTCGGAATATAACGACGGTAAAATTTTTAAATGGATTTTAATCTTGTAACTCAAAACAGGTAAGAAAGAAATTCACTTAATTTTATAATTCAGGAACCACATTTAAATTTAATTAAAAAATTAACTTTTCAGGATAATCGTAGGTAAATTTAAACATAATCTTCCACTTGAAAAACACCAGGTAAGATTTATTAAATCAAAATAACTTTAACACAAGTTTAAAATTGAACGAAAATTTATTTTTGTTTACAAATACAAATTATAGCACTTAATATAATTCCGCGCTCCAACATTCAAAAATCGACCAAATTGACTTAAATTTAACACTAGGAGCGACAAGACAATACGTCCTCTCCGTTTGATAGCCTTTGCAACACTCTTTTCCTTTAAAATCCAAAATTCGTATCTCAAATTTGAAAATGCATCAATCAAAAGCTTGGTAATAAAACCCCTTCCAAAAACTCCTTATCAACTAAATCAAAAACGACTCTTACAGCCTAAATAACTAATTATTTTAAAACCTAAATTCATAAAAGCAATCTGTGAAAAATTAGCAATATTTTGATACCAAAATTATTAAGATTTCTAACAATTTTATAAACACGTGTTCGAAATTAAAATATTTACAATAATTTAAATTTCAGCTCTTATAGTATAACATTTACACCAGCAAAATCAGTTCATTACATAATTACTAGTAAAAAATGAAATCTAACCTCCAATTAGGTTAATTTTGTAAAAACTACCAAATTCACACATTAAATTGTTATTTACATTAATAAATGCACATAAAACCTTCCCCTCATAGAACCTAAACTATTAACATGAATTATAAATCGTAGTTCCTTATATTAACATTGACATATGTAAATTCACAACGTTCAAATTACAATATTTAAATTATTCACTTTTCAGAGCCCCAACATTACTTTGGACACATCAATCCAGCATCAAGATGAAACACCGAAGCTACATAAATGTTCACTCACAAACTTTCACTAAAAAATACCATTTTAATGTAAATCGTAGAAACCATGACAGCTCGGAATATACCTTTTCATGTTTTAAGGTTTAAATTTATAAATTAGGATAAGAATTACCTCCAATGGAGCATGATTTAGTTTACAATAGGCTAATTATTCTTAATTTTTATCATAATCTGGATTATTAACAGTAGAAACAGTATCCTTTCAACATGATCAAAACATAACGTAGGCAAAATCGATTATGTAGGGTAAATAACACAGCAATATACGTATCTATGGTATCGGAAAATAAAAATTGGTAGACTTCTTCTTAGAGTGCTTTATCCCTTACGAGACGTAGCGATCTTCTCTCCTATACTTGTGTTGCTACCCAGCTTCTTCAAATTAGGGAAAACGCAATAACATTTTTGTATCAACAATTCCGTTAACATAGAAAAAAAAGCCTATAGACCGCGTTTTACCTACTGACTTTATTAGTGCGGCACAATCCGAAGAAAATTTCTTGGAAGAAAAAGTCCCACATTATGGTCATCTGTCTAATAAGACAATTATTTTACGAGTTAAGCCATGAGCGAACAGTACAGTGTCCCAGAAATTTACTAGCAATTATATTATTATATAACAAATAACAAAACATTCGCTGCCTTCATAATTAACTTAATGACTCGTTGAGAAAAAGCAGCAAAACAGCCGAGGAAGTCGTCATTTAGAGGTCAATAAGTGTGAGAAAAATTTTTGGGACAGAACTTTAACGAAACACAGTTAGGCAGACTTCTTGAACAATATAGGTGCTGTTAAATTTAAGAGAACTTTTGATGTTCTTCAGAATTAACAGAGTAAAAAATATAGGGCATAAAATGTTCTACAGTTATGTAACGCATTACTGCCTTCAAGGCCGCGAATGTATGTGGACAAAAATATACAGAGTTAATCAAATGTATGGAACCATCCCTATATCTCGGTAACCCTTTGCTAGATTTTTCTGAATTTTCGTACGGGGTGTTTTCAGAATATGGCGGATTCGAAAATGTTATCGCCAATGTTGCAACGTTTTCAGTTTTTTCAAAATTCCTGTCAACTTCATTATTTCAAATGAAACACCCCATATAATTTTTATAACATTCGATAGATAAGTTTTCAACGAGTTCATTGATATACCATGTGATATTTTTATTTTCAATAATAACAGAGGTATCTCAAAAAAACGAACAAAGTATTCCTGAATTATTAAAGCTGATTAGAACAAGAAGGCTGATTAGAAATGTCATTATCTTAATTATTAGAATATTTTGACCCATTGTCAATACTCTTCTTGACTCAATCAAGTATAAGTTATAATTTCCTTGATCGTATCGTGAAACAACAAAACTTCTTCGATAATAATAAGTATGTTACTTTCGGAAAGAGACCGTATTGAGATATTGATGATGATTGGTTTCGGAGATAGAAGAACTCAGAAAGAAGGTTCAAATCTCTTCAATACGACTCACCCAGATCGAGACCCTATATCACGATGTACAGTATCCAAAACATTGAAACGATTCGAGCATACTGGGAATGTGAAGAATATTCGGAAATCAGGACGTCCAGAAACAACAACGCCTGGAAAAGCACTAAATGTTGTAGTTTCAGCCGTGGATCAATCACATACTTCTTCAACTCAATTAGGCTTAGATAATGGAATAAGTCAAATGTCGCTGGTGAGAATTATGAAGAAGGAGAACATGAAGCCGTATAAAGTGAATTTGATCCCCGAACTGATTGAGGGCGATTCTGATAGAAGAAATGAATTTTGTGAAATTTTAATGGAGAGAAGTAATAACTTCATTAGGAATATCTTGTTCGCCGATGAAGCCACTTTTTGGGCTTTCGAGAATCCTCATTGGGTCCAAGAAAGCTATATTCAATTCCTCAAGAAATTGAATATTTGGGCTGGTATCATTGACGACAGAATTATTGGACTATTTTTTATTGAAGGAACATTGAATAGTGACAGATACCTCATGTTATTACAGAATGAAATTGTCCCTGCGCTGATAAATTTGTTCCTCGATGGAAATGGTGGAGTACGTCAAAATATTTGGTTCCAACAAGATGGGCCGCCACCGCATATTGCACGTAATGTAAGACAATATCTTGATGACATATTCAGAAACCGATGGATAGGACGACGTGAGACCATCGAATGGCTAGCGCGTTCTTCGGATCTTACACCATTAGATTTCTTTTTACGGGGACATGTTAAGAATATCGTATACAAAGAAAAACCAGATAATCTCCAACATTCGAAAGTTGTTATCCGAAGAGTGGTAGAGGATATTCCACGAGAACACATCAGAAACAGTGTAGATGCAGTGTATAATCGTTTAGCTCATTGTCAGACAGTCAATGGTCAACAATCCGAACACCTAGTTAAATGAGTAGCCTCTCGTTTTAGTTAAATTTGATTATTCAAGAGTACTTTGTTCGTTTTTTTTTAGATATCTGTTATTATTGAAAATAAAAATATCAAATGGTATATCAATGAACTCAATGAAAAATTCCCTATCGAATGTTATAAAAATGTATAAGGTGTTCCATTTGAAATAATGAAGTTCACAGGAATTTCGGAAAAACTGAAAACGTGGCAACATTGGCGATATCATTTATCGAAAATGCACGAAAATTCATAAAAATCTAACGAATGGTTACCGAGATATACGGATCATTCCATACATTTGATTAACTCCGTATAATATAGAAGACAACAAATCTGGCACGCAAACGTTACGAAATCTTACTTGCATACAGTAAAATCACTTTGACGATCAGTATTGGTATCGATTTAAAAATTAGTCCGGTTTCGGACAACGTCTTAATAATTTGGCCATGCAATTACACCCAATAAACATTGACCAGGGTTAACGAATCCGATGAACTACTTCAAGTGAGTGTGTAAAGGCACAACCTCCTTTAGGGAAACATTTCATTGAAGGTTTTAGATTGGTAGATTACTTAAAACCGCGTTCTGACCACTCGATTTTAATTGATCCATATCAGCTCGTCAACTAAAATAAACAAAATTTTTCGTTGAAACTTTTCAAGGTAAATTCTATTAATTTTTACTATTACAACGTGATCGAATTAAGTTGTT